>VTPC01007446.1:0-17179 GCA_011009095.1 Ignelater luminosus
TCCCCAGACCTGGCCCCCTGTGACTTTTTCTTGTTCCCGAAACTGAAGAGGTCCATGAAAGGACGACGCTACGCTACGATTGAGGAGATAAAGGCAGCATCGAAGGAGGAGCTGAACAAGATCACAAAAAATGATTTTTTGAAGTGCTTCGAGGATTGGAAAAAACGTTGGCACAAGTGTATAATATCTGATGGGGATTACTTTGAAGGGGACAAAATAGATATTCATGAATAAATAAATAATTTTTGAAAAAACACAAAATTCGCGATACTTTTTGAACAGACCTCGTATGTAAACTGTAAAGATTGTAGTGAACATTTGGGCATAACAAAGACTTTGTCGAAGAGTTTTAGACTCAGCTTTTGAATCGAAAAGTTTTATTGAATTGATATGGGCTTAAACTGAATGTTATGCAGTTTGTGATAATATAATCTTTAAATTGTTATGTAATGTGAAAGACAATTCAGTATCTACAATTTTTACAATGAAGTGCTGTTTTAATTCATCAGATGAGAATTCCCCAAGTATTATAAGCAAAATAGTCTTCAATAACTTATACTAAAGAATATATGGATGATAGAAGAATTATTACAGCCTGTGTAATACATAATTTCATTGTCTTTAATTTATGTATAGAGTGTAAGGGCTTTAACGTTTTAATTCAGATCTAAAAGGTGTAACGATTTAATATAGCTGTTTATCACTTAGCTTGACGTTAAATTTGTTACAAAGTGAAAAACAGCTGAAAATTGAAACCTAAGAGTAAGGGATGAAGCAGAATTACTGAAAGCGCGTCTTTAAATTTCAATTTAGTTTATTTGTTATCAAATCGCAGAATACTAATGAGTACCTATTTTTTTTTATTTACTCTGAACTTGAAGTTCAACACTAGAATATCCGAAAGATTTCCAACCTATACCTTAGCACAGTATATTTAATATGCCGCTAAAGTCATGTATAAATTCATTATTTTAATGAGTAATCGTACGACTGGTACCAATTTAATATCAAGGTATTACTAAATACGAGCCACCTAATTTTGATATCGGTAACGTTGTCGAGTTTACAGTCTTTTTGTGGTGACAATTAAAATTTTTTTTAATGGAATGCTTTTGGAAACTGGTTTTGTAGACAATTTCAGAAATGTAAGGATAGATGGGGTTTCCGTCAAAAACAAAAGAGATAATCAGAAGATGTTAAGCATTTGTTTCGAATTATTTAATTAAACATCTAGGAACATGTCAAGAAAAATATATTGACAAATCTAAATATTATACCGTGAGGTAGCAAATAAAAATTAATCGTAAACACCCCTGAAATTAAGAACGCGTGTCTGATTATCTTTTTACTATCGTAGTAAGTTTTAATTTTTAAATGTCATTTTTCATGATATGAAATAATTATCTAAAAGAAGCTTTACCGACAACTTAAAATGAATCTACTATAGAACTTTGGAAAGTAGTTTTAGGTTGGGAACTTTATATTTCTCGATTATCTATTGTCGTTAAATGCATTCTAAAACTTCATGTGCTTTGATATAAATATGACGTACGTAAATTTCCCGTTGATCGAAGATTCCATTATAGTAACTAAAAATATGTACTTATAACACAGATAATGTTTCTGCTGATAATTTACTATTAAATCAATTACCAGTAGGAAAGCTTTTAACAGATTACATGATAAAATTCTATTGTACGTACCATTAGACGAATTGTTCCAAATGTGATGTTATGTAGCGTTCAATAACCCTATTGTTTACCTACCAAGTTATGTTATTGATGTGAGATACTCAAATGCTGATTAGATTTTTGTCTAAACCACACATCAATATGCTTATATGCCTTTAGGGCTTGTTTTCATTTCTGGTTTAATTGAATTTGCTGGAAAAACCAGTTCTGCTTTTGAGAATTTATCGCTTCTATAATTATGATTATAAGTGTGTTTCCCTAAAATTATCTGCTTGCCTATAAAATGTATACCAATCTTTATAACAATTTTTTTTAAATTGCTGTTGCTGATAGCCCCATGTACATAGAACTTATATTTTATTGATTAATAATAATTACCAGCTTTTTAAAATTCTTGGCTGAAATATTGCATAGTTTTATGGAATATTATTGAAATCTTACTTGAGATTTTGCTCGACTCTTGTACGAATGCCCACTGACCACTAAAATTCAGTGTTCAGATTTGCCTAACTAGTACTGAATAACGAAACTTTCAACACAATGATCTTTCAAACTTAAATTGACCTCATCACGGTAGCGTTACATTGGCGCTTTTTCTTGACTTGAAGACTCAGTAGTCTAAAAAGATCGGATTATATACAAAATACACCTCCGTATCTTTTGATATATTCCTTCAAAACTTTGTAATCACCAAATCTACTTCTTGTTATGTTTGAAAGAGGTCTAGAAAACAATAAAATGAGTACTTTCTACGTTTTGAGCAGTAACACACTAAGTACCATGGCAGAGTCCTATATGGGTAACAGCAGAATTTATTCTAGAAAGTGAATTTTTCTTTGCTGTAATGTTTATTATTTGTGTAGCGGCCTCTAAAAGCCCTTTTTATTATTCTTGGTTTATTCTTGTAAATTCTGGCAGATTTGAAGTAGTGAAGTGTTAGGTAAGGAACTCGAACGAGGACCTTGAATTTTTCTCAGTATTTAAGATAAGTATTCACTGTATTTATTAGCGAGCAGCTATGCAATTCTTCAAGCGGTTGGTGTTCCGATTAAAGTTTTGGTAGTTTCGACCTTTACCAGCTTATCTGCGTTTTCATTCTTGTTCAACCAGACCCACAATTAGCCTGTTGTATTCTCCCTGCAAGGCTAGGTTACTGGCGCACTTTAATAATATTTGTTTGAATCCGAAATCTACACGATGTTCAAATAGTTTCTTTGTAACATGACTGAAGCATAGACAATTTTTGCTGAAGGTCTTGCTTTGAAGACTGGTAGATTCTGCAACCCAATATTTCTTGCAAAATGCTTAATCCTACTCTAATCTTTGCTTTGGATTCGTCTTTATTAGTATGAATCAATTACTTTCGGTCCTATTCTTCTCTTTTGGGTATCAGTTTTTAGTCCACTTTGTGTAGTATTGACACCAAAAATACTATGCAGTTTTGAGCAATTTCTATAAAATCCTTGACGTGATTATTTGTGTATACCGAGTGTCGTTTACATCCAAATATTTTAAGTCTGTGGGTAATTAAAATGCAAGAGTAAAAGCTTTAGTTACATAACATTTATAATGTTATTCTAAGAGTGTTGACATAGTCACTGTTATACCAAAATATGCTAATTGTTGTTTGTTAAGCCTGGTTTTGTTGATGACAATTCATATTCTATGCTACCAAACCACCGGCGCCCACGCATAAGTAATAGTAGACATTTTAAATTTCAATTTTTTGCCAACTATCCTCCTGCAACTCCAAAAGACTCTACTGACCTTGTTGGTGATATTTCCAAAGTGAAGTTTAAGGGCAATGGTTTAGTGTTTAGAGCTTTCTTCTTGCAAGTTCAAGAGACTCTGATGCTTTTGTTGGTGGTATTTCTGATGTGTTATTTAAAAGTAAGTTTAACATACAGGGTTACCCACAGATATTCTACTTCTCTAGCAACTTCTAGTCTGAGATTTTTCTCTATTGTAAACGAAATAACTAAAATCTTTGCCCAGTTAATTAAAAGTTTCTTATTTTGACATCATTCCACCACTGTTTTTAAGATCGTTGAACCCGTTTTGACATTACGTTCTCAATCTGTCCCTTGATGAAAGTGGTGCTATAATATTCATTTGCATATTATACCTGTGTGTGAATGTATTTCCTTCTTAAGTGGTATGATTTCATACTCCACAGCAGGGAAGATGCTTGCGTGCAAGCTAGTTTCCCCTAAAATGTCCTTTTACCTAATTGCCTGGATTGTGGTTAGGCATGAATTACCAATTTAATAGACATACACATACGAGTGTCGTTGTAGTGGCAAGTTTGTCCAAGTTCTAAAGTTGTAAGAACAGATGAAGTCAGGCTTATGATTTTTGTTTAGTAAGAAAAGTCACAATAAGAAGTAGGGAATAGAGCATATCAATTTTCCGTCGTATGTTCAGTGAACATTGTTCATATCGCATAACATTTTGTACCAGTTTATTGCAGATTTTAATTTTGGTTTGAATGGCATTGGCATACTAAAAATCGAGAGATGCTGTATCTCTAGTACAGATTCCTATAACAAAAAACAGAAATCTTTTAAACAAATTTATTTTGTGAACTTGTTAAGGTTTTCAATATTCGTTCGGGAATATTATATTTATCTTTCGTAGGAGAAAATAACAAATAGTTCACGCGCTTTCATAGACAGTTATTGACAGAAACAATATTTTGTACATGAAAACCAATTTACATGTTGATGATGTTGACGAGATTTCGCATGAGTGAAGGAAAAAACTCAATGACACTTAATAATAAAACGAAGTCTACATTATAAACACTTTCTATATGAATATTCATGTTTCTATGTTGAATAACTGAAGAATATAGTAGTATTTACTTTAAAATATTTATTTTGGTGGCATTTTATAAACTCGAAATATTGTGAAAGGCATTTCCTGTTTTTTCTTCAGTCTAACTTCAGCACTACCATTCATTATTATCCTGATGAAAAGTTGAGAAATTGCAAATACGTATGATGCCATCTCAATATCCCAAGTTTCAGAACTTTTTTTCAAAACAAATGTTTTGTTTCCACTCAATCCTATACAAGGGATTCTGAGAAGATATTGTTTGCAGATACATATGTATACATACAGGGTGTCCCACATAAGATGAGTTTTTCCATAACTTCATCAGTTACAAAGTTAGGACAAAAATCAAAAATGCATTGTATGTGGCAGCTGGCTTTGAAAACTCAATACTGTAGATTATGTTGTTATAAGTAGTAACATTACCTTCCTAATGCATTTGATTCAAAACTGATTACAGATTACAACATTTGTCGCCTAGATAAAAACAAACATTGATTTGAGAGCCACTTCGTGAGCTACAGGGGAATTATTTGTCTTTGACATTACTATTTTTTTTTTAGTTTTTAGTTTAGGTCTGCACTCAGAAATTAAAAAATGATAAAGTTTAACAATTGTTTTGACATTCTCGCAACGAAGAAATTATCTAGCTTCTATTTTAAAGCATGCATTTTAGGAACTGGTATTGGTTTTTTAAAGCCATTATAGTTGGCAATGATATTGTTATTAATTTTTGTAAACTGAAGATTATTTCAAAAAGTAGTAATAGTAGCTACGCATAACCTGCTATCAATCAATAGGTAATTTGACACTGCATTCAACCATATTGAAATGTACAGGGTGTTCGATTTAAAAACAACCAGTTATCATGGTCACACATGTGCAAAGAACAAAAGCTGTAGCATAAACAGTCTGTGAACCATAGTCTACTAATACAAAACCCACAAAACGAAAAACGTCGGGTTTTTTAAAAACAATTCCTAAACGATGCATTATTGATATAGCAAATCCTATATCAATAAAAAGCAGATCCCATAGGGAATCCAGATGTGTAAAGATATACATAGCATTATATTTAAGATAAAAAAGTGACATTGTGTCACGTGTACAAGCAACACCCTGTACATGCAAAAATAAAATTACAATTCATTTTGCATTTTTGTCAGAACGTTATGGTATTTACTTAAATCTCCAAAGAAGTTTCATTAGTTAGTAAAAGGAAAGTAGTTTTGAGTTCTAGAAAATTGATGGATACCAAGCAAACAGACAAGTAGCAAGTCTGAAAACATCCCCTCTTCATAAGGAACTAGAGTTAGTGAAAATCTTTCTAAAACTAAAAAGCGGACGCAAAGAGTTTATGTAGCTTCAGCAAAAATCGCTTAACTTATTGGAAGCAAAAATAAACGAAGGTGTTTTCATAAATCCTCAGATTTGTCAACTGACATTTATCAGACAACAATGTCTTTAGAGACAAATTAAGTCAAAATGAAAAGGTGACGTGTACCACAATGCTAGCTATTTTCCGAGGTTCTGAAAAAGCTGCTAATTGCGAAAGATCGAAGGACAGCTGCTAAAACCATTTAAGACTGCACTGCCCTACAAAAAAAATGTCCTGACTGTGAAAATCATGGTTTTGAGATATTGAGTTGAACGTGTTTGGCTTTCTTCATATTTGAGTAGAATTTTAAAACCTAGCCTGTAAAGTATTTATTTTCAAAGTTAGGGCTTTCTGATTTGGCATACAAATAGATATTAGTACGAAGAATCCAGCGATACCGTACACTCAGTCTTACGTTTTTTCGAGTTAGGGCCTTTCTGTTTTGCAGGGCAGTGCAAACGTCATTAGATTTTTAAAAATACACATTCTGCATTCACATCTGATTTTCTTCAAAATGATTTAGGGGATGTGAGCAATGAAAAAGAGGAATGCTTTTATCAAGTCATCTTAGAAATGGACATACGCTATTAGGGCATTATTAATCTTTTACATCAAAGAAAATTAAAATCTTACGAGCCGTTCGTGAACTAGAGACAGAAATCTATTGATTGAATTAACTAGATTTTTGTCTCTAATTCACGAACAGCTGGGTCGATTTTAATTTTCGTTGATGTAAAAGATTGAGAATTTTATACCCTATAAAATGATATATCACACATGGAGCAGTGCCATTTAAAGTCTTGAGGTAAGGGTGGTTGGGGAAGGGTGAAGGTTTCTCAACTGGTTAGAATAGGTTATTAAATGTCCCTCTCTAAAACAAAATCGCCGTGTTTCAGGGATGTTTAAAAATTTTACCAATTAAAGAGTTATTCAAGGTGGGAGGTTTTCAAATGAAAGCCCTGTATATTCTTCTTACTATATAGTGACACAATAAAAGTCAGATATTTCACTCCCTATATCACCAATGTTCGCATATTTTGCTTCTGCGCATTTTTATTTGCATTTCTGAGAGTTCACCAGGCCTACTGTTTTACGCACGATTTATGAATTAACTGGCGTGCGCTTTAAAAAGCATGTTGCGTAGGACTTGTCAAAATAGCTGCTTTGAGAGAGCAATGGAGTTCACAAATTTGTCCAAAGTGAAACATCTGATTCTTATTTAATCTGTGATACTGGAATAATAAAAGATAGAAAACGAATAATATTTGTCATTTCAGTATTGCGCACTGATACAATTAGTGACATGTGTTCAAAGATCGGCTGGACCATCTGTATTTATGTATCCAATTGTAAATTAAATTGAATTGCAGCAATCTCAAATATTCAGTTGTGCCAGTAGAATTTTGAGAAATGTCATTTAGCGTTTCGTTGGTATATTTTCTTCAACTTTTGCAATCGTAGAAAAAATCTTATATGTAACACTAGGAAAACGTGTATTAGGTGTTCGTTCTTCGGACCGAGGTTCGAGACTTTCGAACTCACACCCAATACTCTATTTTTTGCATTTGTTTTATAAATAGGTAACTATTTCTTATAGATCCAAATATGTATTTTTATACATTTTATTAAACGTTATTACTTATTACAAACGAAGTCAGTAGTTCTTTTATCACAATCATTGATAGTACAAACAGCAGCTCGTTTATTAAATTACGCGAATTATTGTTTGACATTTATTTTCAAAAATTCAAGTTATGCCAACAATTTTCATCGCCGATGAATTTTCAAGCGCAAAATCAATTTCTGCTCGACGACATATTGATGATTGCTCGTGGGAATGGCAATTATGTCCTAATTTGTCAGTAAATTTCAAAGGTCACTTATTGCCTTTAATTTAATAGAAATACGTTTATAACACTGTAGTATATCGTTATTGACATATATAAATTAGGACTTGTTATTAAACTCGTAAAAAAACTTAAACTTGTTATTGTGTGTAATCTATGAGACTACACTTCTTTAAAAAACTAATCTAATATCGCTACTATGTAATGAAAGTTCGACTAGCTGACTTTCATCATCTAAATGTCGTATATTTAATAGTTTCAACAAGCTTTCAATAAAAAATTTTTAATCATCAGCAAACACCTAATAAAGATTATTTCAAAAAGTTGAGTTAATTACTCAAAATATTGTAATGCTCAACCTTTTTCTTTTTCATTTCTTTTCTAACTTATCAATCTCTAAAACGAGTTTGTATTTAGTATTCAGTATACATTATTATTTTAGAGCTTGATGCGGAACTAATTTTAAAATGGATGAAACCGTTAAAAATTGATTGGCTTGGTGGTCTTTTATAAAGACTTAATTCTGTACCCCCCCCCCTAATTGAAGGGGCGGATCAATCGAAGATTAAAAGATCCCTCTGGATTCTGTGAGCTGTCAAATTTTATTTTTTGAACTGCAAAATTGTGTGATTTTCCTTGGTTCGATGGACTAGGATCAAACAACACCGACTACTTCGTCTAAAATTATCTAACTGCTGAAATTCATCGGTTATCTATACATCTTGAAAAATAGTGTGGAGGTAAAGGAAGGCCTTTTTAACCCTTGTGAATTATTTCGGCGCCCTTTCAGGAATGACAATAAAAATTTAGCCTTTTTCTGAGTTTTTCTTGAGTTTATGTCTGATACGACCAAATTCTATAGATCTTATAGAGAGGAGAACATGCTACAAAATCGATCTCTTTACTTTTTCTTCTAGGATCAACGGTTTTTCTTTTATTCAACTACAATGTTAGGGTACTTTTTAAAACTGACTGTTGATTTAAACATAGATTTCAGCTTAGAAAATTTCCTGACTTGGAAGTTGAATAGAAGAAAAACCTTTGATCAGAAGAGGAAAAGTAAACAGACATTTTTTGTAGGATGTTCTCCCTTCTAAAAAATCCTGCAGTTTGGTAATATTTAAAATATAAGAGACCTAAACTTGAAAAAATCAAAACGAAGCTAAATCTTGATAATCGTTTTTCAGATGGCCGTGAAATAAAGCACAAAGGTTAAAATTACTTTCCTTTACCTACCCGCTACCCTTCAAGGTGTATACATAACCCATGAATTTCAATAATTTGATAGTTTTACACAAAATACTCGATAGTTTGTCTGATTATAGTCCGTCGAAGCAACATAAATCACGCAACTTGACAGTTGAAAAATAATCTTTGACAGCTCACAGAATCGAAGCGGATGACTTTTCGGCCATATTTATTAAACCTTACTGTAGAGAATTCTCTGCTTTACAAAATGGTCACATTATCATTAAGTTCAAAACTGAGGCTGTTTTGTTCTTAACCGCCGATTGCTTGGCCCCCACAAGCAGCTGGGGGACATAAAATTAAAATCTTATAAAAGACCATCAAGTCAACAGACTTTTAAATTTTAAAATTAGTTTACTCTCAAATATCTTATTTAATTGGCCTATAGATGGTTTTTCAACAAACTTCGATAGGAGTCGTTAGTGAATTTGTGAAGTCTGTCCGCTTTTTTCTTAAAATTTGATATTTTGACTTCAGATTTGGATTCTACATCAACGGGAACATTGTTGAAATGGCCCCCAAAATTTGAGAAAAATTTAAAACTGTTGTTTGAATTCAGAAGACAGACTTCGTTGTGGTTATGTTTTGCATTCCCAGATGTTTTGATTTAAGATTGACATTAAATATTAAGGTTGGAATAAATCAAAATTTAGAAGAGGATATTCTCAGTTGCCAAATTTTTACTACTGTTCCTAGATCACAAAATTTTTCTGTTCCTGAGTAAAAATCATGCTTATCAAAAAACAACACTTTTTAAGTTTTCAAAGTGGCAGCATACTTAACGTGCCATTAAGACATCCTTGATATCTGTCACTTCATATTATACAGTGCTACCGAGAATGTTTATCCGTACCTCTCTCGTGTTTGCACTACAACATAATTTTTCCTCTTTGTTGTTTAACTTCTATTTTTTCTCATACATCTTGGATACCATGGATACCAAAACTATCTTACAATAATTAAATTATTAATGTAGAATAACCTTTATTTGGAGTGTTGATAAATTTTTTAAGTTCGACGAAAAAATCGTACATTGCTCAACATAATTAGAGGAACGCTTATGTACATCTGAAGAACCTTTTTAATATGCAACAATGTACAAATGTAATTATAAATATCTGAAAGACTACCATTTTTCCAATAAATTTGCGAAAATAATACAATCTTAACAGAAAAATTCGTAAGATAACAATATCAATTTAAAGAAATTACAAAAAATAAAATAAAAAGCAAGCCATCCTGCCTAAATAACGTATAGTTACAGAGAAGGTCTGCTTTACTAATAACGTGTATGTCTTCCAGTGGCACGAGGAAATGCTTGACACCTTCGAGGCATGCTTCGAATGAGCCTACGAATGTCTTCCTGAGGTATATTCCCTCATTCTTCGACTAGGGTATTTGCTAACTGTTGGAGAGTCTAAGGTGGGTCTGGACGCCTCCGAACACGTCTGTCCACCATGTCCCAAAGATGTTCGATGGGCTTTAGGTCAGGTCTTAGCGGAGGCCAATCCATGGTTTGAATCCCGTAGTAGTGAAGAAAGTTTATGGTGATAGCCGCAGTATAAATTAGGACCTATACCATAAACGGCTGGTACAATATGATCCTCCAGAATAAGGTCAATGTACCGTTGAGTTGTTAGGTTCCCTGTAACTACTGCAAAATCTGTTCTTTCCTCGAGACTAATTCCGCCCCAAACAGTACTGGTCTCCAATGTCTACGCTGCCATGCGGCATGTTCACGAACAAAATTTAAACGAGATCTTATGTAATGTTGAGTTAAAACTGGTTTTCGAGCGGGTCTTCTTGGTCTCAGGTTTCCTTTTCTCAGTCTATTCCTAACAGTCTGGTCAGAAATCTCTAATCCATGAGTCGTTCTTAGCCTACTTTGAAAATCTTTGCTGTACATGTGCGAGAACGCAAGGTTTCGGTTCGTTTTCCTCTTGGGACCTTGCCCAATGCGTTTCTAGGTAGCGATTCCACACACGACGAACAACAGGAGGACTCACGTTAAAATTTCTTGCAACTTGTCGAATAGTGGTGCCATCCTCAATAGCTGCAACAACACGAACAACTTCTACTTCATTTAGATACCTCATTTCGATGTAACTGGTGTAAAACTCAACAATCTATAATCAACTGTCAACATAATTTACTATACCAAAGCACACTACATTTCTGAATTGAAATTTTCATTGTTGGTTTCATTTTATTTTTGTAAGTTTTTGTAAATTGATATCGTTATCTCAAGAGTGATAAGTAAATATCTATTCTTTTCGCAGTTTTATTCGAACAAAATGTTAATATTTAAGATATTCTTAGTTAGATTTGTGCAGTGCTGAAAATTAAAAAGTTATTCAACTGTATAGAAGCGTTCCTCTAATTATTTTGAGCAGATGTAAAACTCTGGAAGAAAGTTTCTTTTCTTCCCGCGTGTTTCACGAGCCAAAGACAATGGAAATAGTTTCTTCCCTTGTAACACAAATAACTATTATACAGACTTAAAACCATATAAAAAATAAAACCAAATAACATAAGTTATAAGGTCAAGAATAATTGAATTAATGAAACTTCAATAATAGTTCATAACCAGTAAGAACTGTTTACTTTCGCAAACTGAGACTTTTAGCTTGCAATATTGTTGGAATCAGCAATGAACCAGAAGTTAAAAGATACTGAAATGTATAGGGTTACATTTTTATAGAACACCCTGTATAGTTGAACATAATTTTAAAACGCTACGTACAACTTTCCTTGATAACATTTTCTGATATCTTCGGAAACAATGATGGTATTTGTTGTCTACCGATTGTTGGAACAGCTACATTTATAAATTTTAGAATGATTAATTACCCACAAGAACTTTTATATTTTGTGTATACTTTAGCTAAGCATTAATTTTCTGTCTACTAACTAACAAGAAAAATTAATCTCTTTACACATATATATTTTTATTTGTCCCGAAGGAAAATAATCTTTTCTACTGTTATTACGTTATGAGGTGTTCAGAGAATATTTATGTTAGAGTTAGCTTTAGAGCTGAGAATGCATGTCGTTTTGATGGTTTTGACTGTAAATCATGTAAGCAAAGAAATGTTTTTATACTCCTGGCCATCCTGATAAATATTTTTAGGCACTCGTTAGAACAAAGCTACTAAAAATTTTATAAGTAAGCATTAATTAAGAGTGCCGTTGTTTTAAAATATATAAAATTAGAACTTTCATATTTAATTTTATTTGGACAAGAACTAGAAAATGTCAGAGAATTAAAAGTTAAACTTCCTTTACTAAATAACGTATATTCTTCTGGAAATGTCTAAATGAAAACTCACGAAGTTTTATGCGTTATTAAAAATAATGAGTGACGCAGATAAAAATTTGAATGAAAATCTCTATTGTAGTCTGTTACAATTTAAATGTGATGAATAGTAAATTATTTCTTCTTTGCATGAGCAAACATATTATAGGTAGGGGATAGCTTTGGATCTATTTTCAATCTGAAAACGTTTGTCTGAGTTGGAATTAAGGCAAAACTAAACTGTCAGATCTCAGACAGACTTAATTTATTTTATAATTGCAGATTACAACAATAGACTTCTACAACAAATGTTGAAAATGAGCATCATTTTCTTGCAAACTCAAATTAACTACTCTTCGCTTTATATGTTCAAACGTATTCTTGAGCGTTCATTCAAGTAATGTTTGTATAGGGTTCTTAGAAATCCTGTTTTTTCAAGAAAGGGGAAACAAAATAGTCCAGGATAGTTAAATCCGGTGACCTTTGTTGGAATTCAGGATTACAAATCAACTGCTGCAAGTAGTTAATTGTTTTTGGTGTCGTGTAAAGCGGGGCGACATTCTATTGGAAGAAGCCCTGTTTCAACTCGTCATCGTTTCATTGTTTAACAGACTCATTTAAAAGATTATCCCAATATCTCTGTGCATTCGCAGATTTTCCAGAAAAATATGGGGCCAATCAAACGTCTACGAGATACAGTAATCCATACTCCAATTTTTAACATATACATCGGAGTCTCTCAAGAGATTTTCTAAACTTCACAATCTCATCGTTTAGGAAGTAGAATCATGCCTAGTCGAAAAAGAAAGTCAGTTCCAAAAAATCGTTATTTGCCATGAGTTTGTTAAACCACCTACAATATAAAATGCCTCCAAGATTGCTTTCTATATGGAAATCTATATGATGCATCCTTCCCGTTTCCCAAACCAACTGGACACAATCTCTTACCATACTAAAGAAATCCACTTCCGAAATGCAACGCCGGGAAACTGATCGCACAAATTGCAATTATCTTATCTATTAATAAAACAACTGAAAACAATGCCTACTTTTACTTTAAAAGTGACGTTCACTTACTTGAAGAGCGCACCCCTTACGAGAAGCTGTTATGATTTCAAAATTAAATCAAGAAGAGACAACCTACAGAAAGCGTAATAATAAACAAATTATTATAACTGATATTAATGTAAAAAGTAAGACTGGTGCGTTAATTCTGCGGTTGAGTGTAGTATTTGTATTAAAACTACGCTCATAGCAACTCCTTTTATCTAAAGTACTATTATTCATGCAGTATTTTAAACTGAATTATACATGCACATCTAAACAGTGCTCTACAATACGTACTTTAATAAAAACATGTACTAAAGTGCAATAATACGACTGTTGCAAATTGTAAATGTACTTCAATATAATGGACTGTATAATTTAATAGAAAAATACTCGTGAATTGTAAATGTAAAAGAAGTGTATTTAAATGTGAATTGTTGCTATTACATTCCTTGCGCACCCTTTACTTGTATGTTCGGCCGTCCTCGACAATCATCGTAAATCAATACAAATGTAATATTCTCTTAACGACGGAATGTCCACGTTTTAAATCCACATTTACAGTTGCAGTTGCAACAAACAGTATAGAATATCGTTTTTAGTAGAATATACTATAACTTGTTAGTATTTTTGGTTAATATCCGAAACGTTATATAAAAATATTATAATAGCAAAATCCATCCAAAGGGTTCTCCCCGATTTAAGAAACTGCGCATAAAAAGAAAGAAAATAGAAAATTTCCGTTTTTCAGGTTCAGATTCTTTTAAAATTATTCATAAGCATTAAAATATGCAACTTGATCCGACTTTGTATCGCTTACAGTTTTCGAGATCTAATGGTTAGTATCGAACCTGACTCACCCTAGAAAGCAAATAAAACAGGCCAAGATGTAGAACAAATTTACATCTTTGGATAAAGCGGATTTTTTCTTCGAAGAAGGAAACATACTTTAGAATCTGAAAGAATGTGCTATTGGTCTAGTAGAAATGAAATAGCTTCTTTTATTGCAAAATATATAGAATTCGAGTGCCTATTATAGAAGCCTGCATTAGGTACCTAAATAAAATTGTAATCTTAGCGACATGTGAGGTTACGGTGTTTTAGTTACCATTTTCCGAAGAATAAACAAACGCAAGGAATAAAGATTTACTGAGGGAAAGGCTATGTTCTATTTTTAAATGAACAGTTTAATGTGTAATTCATTAAACTGTTAATGTTTTGTTTTAAAAAGAATTTATGGTAGGTATAATGGCTCAGTATATTAGCAGTGTTAAATCTACAGTTTCATTTTATTGGTTTTTGGATGATATTTTTTGTTATTTAATCTGACAACAGAGAAATGGAGAGACAAATCTGTCGCATGCTTTCAAAGTAAATAAGTATTCTCATAAAATATACCTTTCAGTATTCTTCGAAAAATTGTAGGAGTAAGAAAAATCTTAGTGTAAAAGTATACGTGAGAGTTTTATAAAAACGAGCTTTTGCTTCAAGGTCTAAAGAATAATTTAGAAGAGAAGCGTATCTTACTGCACTTTGTCTTATAAGATTTTGTTTGTTCTTTCCTTTAACAAAAGAGATATTCCAGATTCATGTTTATTATTTTATCTTTAGGTAGGTATAATTTTTGATAAAGGAGTAATAATTTAAAAATTACCACTCAACGTTTTAATTTAGATGCCTTTAGAATTTTGTTTTACAGAGTTTTACTAATTAAAAACCAACCTGTTACATAAAAGTCTGATTTTGTCCATCTATAATTTAAAGAATTCTAAAGAGGTTTATGTAGGGATTTTAGAAGTATACTTAAAACCCTTTTAAAGGTGCTAGAAATCCGTTGCTAGGGATTCCTTTTAAAGTAATTATTGTGAATAACTATACAATGCGATCCATGAAATAATACTTTTCAGACTTTTTAATAGAAAAGTAATACTTTAAAAATGATTAGAGTTTCTTGACCTTTATTCATCTTAAAAAATTTCGGATCCACATACTTGCCAACGGCAGATTCAGACTACGTTGACTGTTGAAGCTTATTGGTGGAATGCAATCTTAACTGTTGATGTACGCTTTTTGTTTAACTGCCGCATTACATTCTTTTAATAAATGAATTAATCAAATACGCAATCTGATTTACCTGTAATTGCGCAAAATAAGTAACCATAAGGCGATTTTGGATTTTGGTTATTTCGGGTAAAACAAAAAAAAAACACACTGTGAATAAAAAAGACTATGAGATATCTTGAACAATACATATTATAAAATATTTGGCCGTGAGAGACAGTAGGGAGGTGGTGGGAATGAAAATTACTGACCTGTCACTATCTGTACGATCTGTCATTTAGTAACAATGGATCTTTGAACAGCTGAACAACGCGGCTACGCAGTGAAAGCATATTATCAGAATGGTGAGAGTTTGGTGCAAACGCGTCGTGCTTTTCGACGTCATATTAACTTACCGCGTAACCAGCCTGTTCCATCAGACAATGCGATTCGAAAGTGGATAAACAACCTCGAGCGACGTCTAAAAGACGAGGCGAGAGTGTAAAAACTGTTCGGACTCCTGAAAACATCGCAGCTGCTCAACAGGCGATGTTGAGAAGTCCACGCCGATCAGCCAGTCAACATGCTTTAAGACTTGGAAAAAGTGACACATCGGTGAAAAGGATTCTCCATCAAGACCTTCGTTTTCACCCTTACAAAATCCAGACCCAAGTCTGTGAGAATACGCTCAGGATTCTTGAACAGCATGTGGATGAGTGATGAGACGCAGTTCCATCTCTCTGGTTTTGTCAACAAATAAAACTTCAGATACTGGGCAGGGGAAAACCCTCGTTTACTTCTTGAGAAGCCTCTTCATGCTCAGAAAGTCACAGTGTGGTGCGCAATTTCGGCGAATGAAATCATCGGCCCATTTTTTTTCGAGAATGAGGATGGTAATGCAGTAACTGTTAATTCTAAGCGATACGTTGAAATGATTTATAACTTTCTCATATCTTAACTCGCCCTTTTTTCAGTGAATGAGCACACACTTTTTTAACAAGATGGGGCTACAAGTCACGCTGCAAGAATCTCAATGAGTCTTTTGAATGCTTTGTTCCCGGGTCGTGTGATTTCTCGGAACGGGGATATTCCTTGGCCCTCTCGCTCTCCAGATTTAACTACCTGCGACTACTTTTTATGGCGGTACCTGAAAACAAAAGTGTTTCAGACCGATCTACCCAGAACAATCACAGCCTTCAAAGAACGTATTGCGGAAGAAATTGCGGCAATATCTGTCAATACGCTGCGAGAGATCATGCAAAACTTCCAGGCCCGACTCCAAGAATGCCTTAACTTCAATAGAGGACATTTGGTAGGCGTGGTGTTCGGAAAATAATGTTTTTCATATTGTAACCCTAATGGCTATTTTTGTACTTTCAATTTATAATTAATAAAACATTTAATAATTAATTCTTCAACAACCAATTGCTTTTTAAAATCTTACCGTTTCACTGGCGGACCCTGTATTGTTCGTTCCGAACCAAACTCAAGTGAAAAATATGTTTGTATCTAATACAACTCAAATAAGCCTTAGAATTATTGTTTTTTTCCACCAGCATATCCTAGTAATTTAACAGTCTACAATGTCATCTCATGAAGAGTTAAAATATGCTTTGCTATCGTAAGTTCTTTCAAAAAAGTAGACAAAACCTTAAATGCGACAGAACTTTAATGCCACAGAAAAGTGAACGAAACTTTAACTACATACAGTGTGTCCCAATTTCGATGCTCACTGTTGGAATCTCGGGAATTGTAACAGATATGAAGTCGGTTAAATTAGAAAAGATTTGGCTATTTT
>VTPC01007446.1:26363-45955 GCA_011009095.1 Ignelater luminosus
GGAAGAAACCTTTCATGCTGATTATATACGATAGCTATTGTTCAAAAGACTCACAAGCTGTAATAATACTCATTACAGGGCTTCTTGTTTCAAAGTGGAAACTTTTACGGTATTTCTTTTTTTGTAACAAATTGAAATACTTTAAAAATTAATTAATATCCGCAAATGTTTCAAGAATGAGAAAAAACATAACATAAATTGTAACAAAAAATTAATTAATTTAAAAATAAGAATTATTCAACAAGCAAGGCAATAAATTCCTTCAGTAAAGTAGTTTTTTCATAAACCTTTTTTATTCTTTACTATTATTATTTTTCATAGAATTATATAGAAAATTAACTGAAAAGAAATACACAGAATTCCTTTGTCTACTAATTCCTTATTTCAAATAGGACCTGTACTCGATTCGATTTAGTTTTGTAGTTATCGGCATTTAAAGTTGCGAGCATACCTTTCATATTCTAGGTGCATCGTCGTTATCAATTATCGAAATATCTACAAAGTTCTAGGATTTGCCTTCCGGGTGCTTTAACTTATTTTCAACTATACAGGATGCATTCTACAGCTGCGATACGTCAAGTCGGAAGTTCTTTTGCTCTTTCTTTAAATGTGCTATAAATTAAACTCTGTTTAAATAGAAATAGTTTTAAGATACCTGTAAGGCAACTTTTTTTCAATAAGGGTTTTTGATTAATTTTAATTAAATACATTTTTATCTCTAGTTCACGAACGGCTAGGTCAATTTTGATTTTCTTTAATGCAAAAGATTGAGAATTTTATACCCTTTAAAATGATATATCACACATGGAGTAGTGCCATTTAAAATTTTGCGGAGGGGGTGGGTGAGGGGAGGGTGAAAGTTTCCCAACTGACTAGAGTAGGTTATTAAATGCCCCCCTCCAAAACAATTTGATAATTGTACTAATTAAAGAGTTATTCAAGGTGGGAAGTTTTAAAATGATCACCCTGTATATTTTATTTTATTTTTAGCAATGGAAAGACGATGACAGTGTATTGAAATTAGTCACATAATATTGAAACACTTTGTATTAGGTGCAGTTTTGCCAATCTTCATTTGTTTTATTTTGCACTTAAAAGTGCGTTCTTTGTTTTTGATCGGCAATTGTTTTACTCTGGGTTTTGTACCATACCTCCTTAATGCGGGTCGAATTTTGTCGTCCTGGAACGTCGATATCTATGCCCATAGATGTTATCTCAGTTTACAGTCTTGGGATGAACAAGGAATAAAACAGTCGAAAAATAAGAACTCAAAGGCTCGTACAGAGTAAAAAAACAAATTTTTTTCCCAATATAGTTCCCACCCTTAACAATTTCAATATCTGTAATAAATCAAAAGTCATACAGTGTCCTCCAAAAAGTCTGCAGTCTCCATTACCTGTTAAATTTGACATTTGTAGAAAAAAATGTCCGAAAAATGGACTTATTTGACCGAATCTTGAAAAATGATTCCTTTGCAATTGTTTACCCGTATGCAAATTTTCAAAAGCCTATAACGATTTTCACGTTTTGCCCTTTAGTAAGTTTTAAAAATAGCCATTTCTTTATTATTTACTTCGGGCTCTGATGCATTCTTGTTTTTCCGTATTTTTTAATCAATATAAGTCGATCCAATCTAATTCAAACCACTTGTTGATTAGATACATGTTGCACAATACTAATTTTTCGATCTATATAATCTTCTTTTTCTTATTTTTATGTAAAAAAATAAAAATGGAACTTTGGTAAAGTAACACACTTGGTGCAAAGTTTATCTTATCCATACAGATAAACACATAAATCCGATTTGTAATCAGGGCTTGCATTGCATGCATATGTACACATCTCGTCGCGCCTTCCAAATAAACATTAACAAAAACAAAAAGCGAAATAAAGGGCAAAATATGAAAATCGTGGTAGGCTATTGAAAACTTGCACACGAGTAAGAAACATTTTTTTCTCATAACTTTTCTGAAAAATCGGTCAAATAAGTCCATTTTCTAAACATGTCAAATTTGACAGGTAATGGAGACCATATGATTACTTTTGATTAGGTTATTTTTGGTTCGGGGGCAATAAAACCTCATTACGGAAACAAATTTTCCATAAGTCATTTAATAACTAAGAATTTTCCCATATGGTGCAGACTTTTTGGCGAATACTGTATAAAAGAATCCACAACAATTTTAAATATGATAAAAAAATGTTCATACATAAATTAACAAATTGAAATTAAACATAAGGATCAGGTGTAAACAATAGAATAAAGCAAATATCAAAATATAGAAACACTGAACATACCTGTATAAATAAATGTATTTTAAATCTAGTTTTATATATCAAAATCAGCTACAGAAAATGAAATTAAATAAATATCAAAATTTGAAAAACATTTGGTATTTGTAAATAAACAAATAAAATAAAACGAACACTGCTTTGAATTTAATTAAATTGTATAAACAAACAAATTAATAATAATAACAATTTAATTAAAATTTCAATAAAAGATCGTGTTCAAAACCTCATAGCAACAAATTTAAAATTTTGAGATAAATACAAAAATACCTCTAGGAAGAAAAAAATGTTTACCCGTGCAGACACGCAATATACAAAATGTAAATGTTAGTTTAAAAATTATCATTTTATCAATTCCCTAAATAAACAGATCTGTTCGTCATTATAAATTATGGGCGCATTTAATAATCAATATTTTTCAGAAACTGTTTTCATCTCTATACTGTATCCCAAGATTCAAAAAATTCTTGTCCTTGGTTGATCATGAAAGAGAAAGACAGAAAATTTGGTATGTCGCATAGACTTGATATACAGTGCATTTTTCTATCACTGGCTATAGGGATTTCTATGTTAAAATATCTACCCCGTGTTAACTTTTGTTAGGATAAAGGGTTAGACTTTAAATTTTTACACAATGTAATTTTAAACTTATTCTTTCAATTACACTGAAAATCATGCCTTTAAAATAAAAAATTGTGCTTCAGAAAATTAAAATGTTTATAGATTTTTGTTAGCATTATTTAGGTGGCGATGGAAAATTTGGCATATCGGAGTGCAAGATAGAGCAACAATTTTGAAAATGTCCAAATTAGATTGTGTAGAAATTTCAAGTCTAAACCTTCATCGTAACAAAAGTTAACCTGGGGTGGATGTTTTAACATGGGAATCCCTATGGCCAGTGATAAAAAAAATGCCCTGTATACTTTAACTGAGTTGTTATATTTTGCTAGTTTGGCAAATTATAAAGCATTAGACATGGGTGTCCCCTCGATGATTTCCAGGAGGGTGGAGCTAACCAACAAATTTATAATATAAGCCATACAATAAATACATTCCGAAACAGAAAACGAGATACGATTAAAAAATCCAAGGGGAGGACAAGCGCCCCCCATTGTCCATAGGAGCGGACGTGCTTGGCATTAGTAATTATTCTTTAAACAAATTTCGAGTTTCGTTGCTCGCAATAACCTACTTTTTGACACATAATTTACATATGTATTAAGAAAACATGTGTGTTACATTTTCCATGGCTAACTACAGACAGAAATTTTTTTAATCGCCCTTTATCGATAAATTAAATGAACTAAAAAGCAAACAGTAAAAACTAAGCATAATAAAATTAATGATCAACAAGCAACAAGTTGTAACTTTTCAGTTGGATTATGCTAAACTGATTTTTAAATTTCATTTTTTCAAAAGGTTTATTTAAAGTCAAACTGTGTAACTACTAAATTCCTTGTATCTTGATCAATCTATTAACAATAAACAAAAATAGAATAAGAGACTGACCAGCGAACTCGTGTGAAACTTGTAACACCAAACTGCTGCTCTCAGAAATTTTTGTAAAAGGTAAAAGGCTATATATAAAGAAAAATATCTTAGACAGGATAGAACAATAAAGGATCAACTTATACCCTCAAAGAGGCTTAAAGTATTTGAAATAATGAAGAAAAGATCTATCCAAAAAGTGTAGAATAATCCTTAGAAAGTAGGAAACACGTCACCAGTACATCACACAATAAGGCCTTAAACGCTCTACAGAGAAAATTAGTAAATTCTGCAATCCAATTAGATAAAACTTCAAAATTATTTCCTTGCGAGAAATGTATTCGGTTCAACCAAAGGTATACAGTTCGAGAAACTTGAACCTATCAAAAGGTCCTCTCCGCAAGGAAATATTAGGTCCGGTAAAGAAAATTAGTAAATCGCAACCCTACGCCCTCACCTCCTGCATCCTCAAGGTATGAATCTTACATTAAAAAGTGGGAATTGTGTTTATTGCAGTTTGCGTCGTGTCGTCCGAAGCTCTAGCTACTGGCTTCTAATAATTATTTTTGTTATTTATCCCACCGCTGCTAATTATGTAGTAAGAAAGAAACACACACACTCGTTAAGGCTAACTAAATAATTTTAATTAATAAAAACAAAATACAGAAAAACTTAAACTTATAAAAAAAATAACTCAGAACACTAAATATACGTCTTATCGTCTTCGTCTTCGAAAGCACACTCCTCGTGTCCTTGTCGTTTTACGCGCTCTTGTATTTTTTTTACGGCATTCTCACAAGCATTTCTAATAATATTCTCGAAGATTTTCACCTGCAGGAGGAGCAGGAATTTCTCTCTTCACAGGCTGTTCCTGTAATGATGGAGGCTTTTATTAGCTTTAGTAACAATGCTATGTATTACAGCTGTAGCAACAATGATACGTGTAAAGGTCAGTCATTTGTAATTCTTTGCTAAAAGACAGCTCTGAGAACGACGTTTCAATACTCCAGTTGTCTGCTTTACGACATTTCTAGTTCGACGCTGTGAAGAATTGTATCTTCTTTTAGGTTGCATTTGAGGGTTGGCCACTGGTGTGTAGTTAGTACATTGTGTATATCTTGTTTGTTAGTAAGTGCTGTCCCCATGTAGAATTCCAGGTATTTCTTGACATTAACATTTCATCTTTAATGCGCTATTATGGAAAATCCTGTTGTCGTGCATAGACTCTGTTCAAATCTTCATATCTGCTTCTGTCTCCACCTATACATTTAAAGACATCCAACATTTTCTATTCCTATACACTTCAAGCGCAGTTCAGTATTATGTCCACCAGGACTTTTAATTTCTATGTGAGTTCCATAGAAGCAACCTTATACTTCTGCAAAACTCTCCATTTTAAAGAACTTTCTTCAACTTCCTGCAATCATTTGCTGTGTATTAGGAAATTCTGTAAATCTTTCAACATTAAAAGAAAGTATCTCGTATACCTCATTTATAACTCGGCAATATGAGGGTGGACTTATTGCCAAAACATCACACATAGTACAATGATGACTTCCACTTGCATAGATCGTAAGACTATACATAATTTAATATAGTTGGAGGTATTGGCAATCTTTTTCTGCTTTGTGGGTTATTTCTAGAAAATAGAAATCGTTGGGTTCCTTCATTCGGATATTAATCAAAATCCGCCACTTTTAGCTAAATCTTTAACCAATCTTTTCAGTAGACTTTCTCACGCAAAAAAATGTTTTGTTGGTGCAACAAGATATTTAGTGGAATTTTGGACAGTAAATATTTTTTTTGCTGTAGCAACAAATTAATCTGTTCCTAACTCTAAAATAAATTATAAATTTGTTGTATCTGCCAAAGTACTGTAGTGGCAAGAGCAAAAAATTATACAGTGTGACAAAAATATTTGCTGTTCTTGCAAAAATATTTGCTGTTCAAAATTCCACTAAAGTTTTTGTAACCTCAACAAAACATTTTTTCCGTGTAAAAATAATTGATGAATTTACATTACTTAATTTAAAAACTCTTGCATTGGTACAATTTGTAACTCTTTATTCACATACTGAACAAATTCAAAATACTTTTCAAATTTGATATCATAATTTCCAAGAAAAAATATTATTGTCTTAAACTGATGTTAAAGGATGTCGTTCTGCTCCCGAAATATCGTATACACAGTTTGACGGAAGTGTGGCATCTCAATAAAACACAGGTTTAGCCTAAATCTTTTTAATTATTTCCCCAACATAGTTCCCTTTGAGTGCTACACACTTAGTCCAACGACTTTCCAATTTCTTTAAGCCGTCCCAAAAATGTTCTTTTGGCAACTCATCAAAATAGGCCTCCGTTGCAGCAGTAACCTCTTCATTTGATGTAAATCTTTTTCCTGCGAGTGATTTTTTCAAATTCGGAAATAAAAAGAAAACGCTTGGGGCCAGATTCGGTGAGTATAGTGGATGGGGTAGCAATTCGTAGCGTAATTGTACTAATTTAGCAGTCGCAATTGCGGATGAATGAGATGGGGCGTTGTCGTGATGAAAGAGCACTTTCTTACGTATCAAATGTGGGCGTTTTTTCTTCAAGTTAACATCAAAACAAGTCAAGAATCGGCATAATATTGGCCAGTTACTGTTTTGCCCCTTTCCAAATAGTCAATATGGATTATGCCTTTAAAATCCCAAAAAATAGTCGCCATGTCCTTATTAGCCGAATGGCCAATTCTAGCCTTCTTCGGTGCACGTTCGTCCGGTGAAATAGACTGTTTAGATTGTTCCTTTGTCTCAAGAGCATGGTGGTGGATTCAGGTTTCGTCAACAAACTGGACCGGATTACGTTGCAACATGGCTAAACATTGATTTGAAAGTTGAACACGAATTCTCATTTGGTCCACTGTGAGTATCTTGCCCATACATTTTTCATATGCAAATGTTTGTGTAAAATATTGTGCAACCATTCAACTAAAATGCCTACAGCATCAACTATCTCGCGCACTTTCAAAAGTCGATTAGCCATTACCATATCTGGATTTGTCAACGATTTCCTTAGTAGTGACCGTTTGTGGGGGTCCGGCGAGTTCACCATCAGTGCTTATAGGGCCAGTTTTAAATGAATTAAACCACTTGGAAACTATTGCATGGGGCGGATTCACCGTAATATTTCCATAACTTTCCTGAGTTTCTTTCACTGTTTTTCTACATAAAAAATAATGTTCAGGTTTTTCCATATTTACGAAATAACACAAACTTAATTGATATCTATGACTGTCAAATGTATACTATTTCACATATTGGCATGAAATTTGAAGGTTAAGCCTCTAAAAGGTTGGTGTATATGCTAATGTTTTAGACTTCCCGATATCAGCGCCATCTAGCAAAAAGTCACACTTCCGTCAAACAGCCTCTATTTCTTACTCAATTTGTAGGACTTAATAAGTGACTCATTGTTTGTGAATTTGAATTTGAGGAGTAGGTTTAAGAATGATGATAAAGTAACCTCCAATAAGCTTCTTGAATTTGGCCCTTACGCTATGAAATCCAACTGACTTTTCATTTTGGGTACTAAGTTCCATACAGCTTATTGATCTACACGTACATACTCTCCTTTTAGCAAAGCAAGGGATGATAGTTCGAAAATAATAGTGGGTGACTGAGGAATTGTGTATCCAAAATCGTCCAAACCAATTTTGTAATTTTTTAGTCTAACAGAGAAAGCTGTCGCTTCTTGCTGTACGAGGAATGGATTGTTTATGTATTCAAAAAATTGATCTGGTGAGTATCACTAAAATATAAAATCGCAAGTTTCTGAACAATTTATGTATACTGACAGCCAAGCGGCTCTATAAGTGCTGGTTACCTCGTAAATTACAGTCCTTTCTGTACTTACCGTTTTGGACCAGAGAAACTGTGATGCAGTAGAAAATAGAAAGACACGTTCTGGTCAGAAGGAGGTTAAGTTCTTCTACAGTGGACTGAAGCTAATACGTCCAGATTCCATTCTCGATATGTGCAGAAGGAATGTTTGTCATTGGCTTACTAATAGAACAGCCTATGGTAATCTAATAGAAAACGAGAAGCCTTCTATTTACGTTTTCTATGACCGTGCCCTTTAAATCAGATGCGATTGTTCATTGTTTTAATACTTTTAAATTTGATAATTCAAATGAGAAATGTAAGTTAAATCTTGTTTTTTGTTGTATGGCACGTGTTGTCTTATAAAATAACGCGTGTTCGAACACTTTTCCGTATGCATTTCCGAAGTGTAACGTAACATCTATTGTTTAATCTTCACTTTCTAAACATACGAACTAGAAAAGGATAAATGTATTTTAAATCATGACCAACTCCAAACGGGTAAGTCTTTAAAAGCCGTTATTATCACCAACTGTAACTTGTTAACTGAATCACAAACTCTAAAAGATCTCTGTTTTGTTGCTTGATATAAGAAATGTTTATAAGCATAAGTTAGTGAAGATTACGCTTTCAACCTTCTATTTTCGGCACCCTTAAGGGCACGTACACGTCTTGGTTTTTATAAAACCTGTAACTATAAAAATAAAAGACATCTTGATATATGTAAACTACTACTAAATTCTGTGATGAAGTTCGTATTTAAATGACTCTTTGACATTTTTACAAATAATTACCTACTGTATAGAATTTTGCCCAACTCTGATTGCAGTCTTACTGACATCGTTATACTTTATTGCGGAATTATAAAAAAATTCTTTGTGAATTCCTAAATACGTCCATTACGTAAAGAAGCTGAGATGTATATGAATAATAAACAGAATTGAATTTCTTTTTCAGAGTGGGAGTTCCAGTAACAACAGGAGAATGGGTTCTCAACAATCACAGAATTCAAAGCAGTCGAATACATCAAGAAAATCTAAATTATATCAGATGGAAGAACAACCAAAAAGAATTCGTAAGCAGTCTTTATGTAAACTTCATTTAGAAGAAATAAGGTTTTTCCTTCAAAAAGCTATATTTTTTAATAAACACATATAAGTATCAGACATAAACAATAATAAAGCAGATTTTTTTGTATCCGTATATAAACTGGTATTTTAGCAGTTATATGTTATTAAATTGACGATTCTATATGTTTGAAATTCTAATAAATATTGAAAATTTAATTTAGTGATATTAAAGATTTAGTATCAAGTTTATCATAAGAATCTCACCCAAAAGCATTTAATACTTTAAATGCGCCAAGTATGTCAATTTATATCAAATATTTGTACTGGAACTCAACCATTTATAGAATACCATAGAAATTTAACATCATAAATGCAAATAGTTTGAATAACGTCATTTTAAAGAGATGTTTCATTAAATGACATCCACACACATTATCTTTGTTGTATTACAGGGTGTCCTGGATATGAACCGTAGGTTTCTGATTCAAAATAAAGCTTCTAGTTTCTTATGACCTAAAGTGCCCCATTTCTGAGATACTACGTGCTAAAATTCCATTCAAAATTTCCTTGTTTTTTCGATACATGGAGTAAATAATTTATTCAATAGATTTCTGTTTATTTTTCTAGAAACATACTAGATTAAGGGTGGACAAGCAGGTATTTGTGAAGAAATATATTACGTGAAAAGGAAATTGAATAAGTGTTGGTTTTAGAATGTATATTCAGTTTAGCAGAGAAAGTTCCTATTGAATTTTTCTCGTAGGGTGTGTCATTTTTGAGTAAAACATAATTTTGCGATATTTAGGGATGTATGCAGTGTGTCCCCGGATTGACTTTACTATAGGTATAATTGACCAAAAATTTAGAATCTCGTTTTGATGTTTTGGGATCCCGGCCTGCTTGGTCTGAGTAGAATTTCAAGCACATTTTTAGTTTTTAAAATTCAAGACGATCGTGACAATTGAGAAACAAGTGATTTTATGTTGAAGCAGAGTGCCATTTCGGTCAATAATACGGCAAAATGTTATTAAGAAAAGTTGTTCAAAATATGAAATTTTGACTATACGCAAACTTTTATAAATATCGGATCACTTTGACTAAACCAGTATTTGATGTGTATTCTTGCATTGTAACAATCATTTGTAAATGCGTGCATTTTAGGACGTTAGATTTTATTTCAAACTTAGAGGTTCTATTCTATAGATACTTACTTTCATTTCAGAAACATCCTGTATTTTATATCCGTACTCCAGAAGGGAACTATGTTAACTGAAAATTCAGCTCAATTGAGTTAAGAATGTTAAGTTATTGCCTTTCATTTACTAGTTTCAGTTTATTTCCACAATTGTTCGCTACTTGTTTATGAACTGTGTTAAGTTACATTATATCTTATCCAAAATGATTTTTTCAAATCGTTCTCCTGTAAAATTAATATTTTGGACTTAACATAGTTTGCCTCTGAGAGACGAAGATGTTATCTATCTTAACTACACTATTATCTAATTTCCAAATGTTTAACTTTTCAGATCTCAAATCTTCAAGCAGAAACCTGCTGTCAACAAGGAATCAACAAAGCATTACTAAGATGTTGTTATTAATTTCTTCGGTGTTCATTTTACTCAATCTACCAAGGTATGTTAGCATCTACTTGTAGTAAGGACTGTATCGTTAATTACGGGCACAACTTCACACCACCATAAATGGTAGGCTGTGACTTTTTCAATCAATTGTCAGATTGACATTTGTTACTTGATGTATAGACATTAAAGTTTGATAGTTAAATTTAAGTGTTTGTTAGGAAATTAAAAAATGAAAGGTTTATCAGCGGAGAAGCGAAGCTTAATTGTGTCCAGATACTGCAATGAAAAAGGTATGACAATGAGAAAGTTAGCGAAAGAAGAAGGTGTTAGTGTCCATGCAGTCCAAACTGCAATTAACAGGTTAGGAAAACATTTTACTTTGAATGATTTACCTGGACGCGGAAGGAAACCAGGTGCATCAAGTCCATATTTGGACAAGAAGATATGTAAAAAATGTGCAAAAAAATGTGGAACTTCGATCGGCATGGTTTAACGAGCTAAGAAAAGAAATGGTTTTAAGACTTATAAAAAACAAAAACAACCAAAGCGTAGTTCAATTCAAGCATCTTCTGTGAAAAGTCGAGCTCGGAAGTTATACGAACAAGTTCTGTGCAAAAAAAATCAATGCATTATTAGGGACGATGAAACGTACGTCAAACTCGATTACAAAACTCGACCGGGAGCTCAGTATTATACTGTAAAACAAGGAACGGAAGTGAGTAATGCAGATAAATGTATTTTTTGTGAAAAATTTGGAAAGAAGATCTTGGTCTGACGAGCAATTTGTCAGTGTGGCATGAAATCGACCCCGTTTTTCACTCAACAAACTTTAAATGCGGAAATATACCGCAAGGAGTGTCTCCACAAAAGATTGCTGCCACTAATTCAAAAGCACGAGGTTCAAGTATTATTTTGGCCTGATTTAGCTTCGTGCCACTACGCTACTCCAGTTCTAGAATGGTATCTCCAACATAACGTCCCATTTGTCGATAAGACTATGAATCCCCCAAACTGCCCAGAAATCAGGCCTATTGAAAGATTTTGGGCGCTAATAAAAAAAAATCTGCAGAAGACCGTTCGACCAGCAAAAAATGTTGAACAATTCAAAAGAGACTGAGTAGCCAAAGCTGTAGGAATATCTGTCGTCCAGAACCTCATGCAGCATATAAAAAGCAAAGTTCGAGAATTGGGGAAACCCCTATAATTTTTTATTAATGTAAAACTAAATAAAAATATATCACACATTCAAAATCTGTAGTCCATTTTTCAAAATATAGTCTGACATCAAATTTACAGGGCGCTTATTCTGTACCCATAATTAACGATACAGTCCTTTTTAGACACATTCGTCGCTGTTTTTACAAAACCCCCATATGCCTGCTTTTGATCTAATTCAAACCATCATGATCATGATACATCAAAACCTGTGTATACAAGATGTCATTAAAGTAAGGGAAACACTTTGGAAACAAATTCCGCTCTTCGAAACATGAAAAAAAAGTTCATTTAACGTATATACGCAAACTCATAGTTCAGTTTTAAATCATAATCTACACGCATGGATACGTCGGATCATAAACTGTCACTCTTTTTCAAAAACGGTCGATAATGGGTTAAAGAAGCAATCACCAAAGATACATTGATGTAACATACCCTTCATTGTCAATTTGAAACTTGAAGGATCCCCATAGATAAACATGATACAGAACTGAGATAGGGGAAAGTTTTTTTCTGCCTATCCATCTATCAGGTTAAATGTTATCGAGTAAAGCACGAAATGTGCTGGAGCTCCGTCGTGCATCAAACATATGTTTTCAATAGCTATGGAAGAGTCTCTTTAAAAAAATTTCTGTAAACATTACCTGGAAGACGTTGTGGTAATACTTATGAACTAATCAAAAGATCGCTAGTACATGGATTGTAATATGCAGATTGAACTCTGGCTATTGATTTTGATTGTGAAAGTTGGCGATGTACGTCGTTTGTATTAAGTGTTGCTTATTCAGTGAATTGATAAATAACGAAAGGTAATCAGTAAGAGGAAGATGGCGCCATAACTGTGTATTGCTGATACCTGCACATGCAGCAAGTGTTCTTGGATATCCTTTTCAAATCACATGTATTCGAACAACTCGTGTTTTCCTCTGCCTACAATAGAACATTACATTTTTGAGATTCTACGATTTCAAATTTTCATAACTCAATGATTCAAAGATACAGAGATACAGAGAGTTCACGATTTACTAATTTTTCTATTCTTTTTTCTTAATCTTCGAAATAATTTGACATTATAAAGTAGTGTCTCGTAGCAAATTGGATGGAAATCTCGGTACCCTCTACAGTCAGCCACATGAACGAAACAAACCCTACGATATAAAGCTAGATAGGTGTGCAAAAGGATTCTTGTTAATACGCATTTCGGACTCTATGAGCTAGTTATCAGTTGCTTTATTACTTGTTACTGTTCCCTCTCTACAGATATTTTAGAATTTAGCTATGCTACACAGAACATTAGTTTAAATCTCGACTCATATTTATGGATTTCTTGTTCAATGCAAATTTTAATTATGCAAATAAAGAAAATCATCCATTTACTCGAGATTCTATAATGCTATATTGATTTTGTCAGCAAAATATACAAAACTTTCTATTCCAACAAATACAGGGCTTTCATTTGAAAACTTTCCACCTTGAATAACCCTTTAATTAGTAGAATTACCAAAAATCGCTAAAACACGTCGATTTTGTTTTGGAGAGGGGCATTTAATAAACTATTTTAATCAGCTGGGAAACTCTCACCCTCCCCCCCAACCACCTCCACTCCGAAATTTTAAATTGATTGAATCAAATACATTTCTATCTCTAGTTCACGAACGGCACGGCTAATTTTAATTTTTCTTACTGTAAAAGATTGAGAATTTTATACCCTTTAAAGTGATATATCACACATGGGCTAGTGCCATTTAGAATTTTGGGGTGGAGGTGGTTGGGGGGAGGGTGAGAGTTTCCCAGCTGATTAGAATAGGTCATTTAATGTCCCCGTCCAAAACAAAATCGACGCGTTTCATCAATTTTTAATAATTCTACTAATTAAAGAGTTATTCAAGGTGGGAAGTTTTGAAATGAAAGCCCTGTATAGAATCTATGAATCTGTTCAACGTTTCTAGTAACATTTCTCGAACAACGACGCCATTTTCCTGCCATTCTCAGACAACCTATGTATTAGGTGTCAATGGATACAGAAATATCTCTAACCACAAATTGCTTTAGTAATTTGCACTTGACTGAATTTACCACTAAACTCAATAAACGGATTGTCATAATAAATCTTTTTCGGTTAACTCTATCAACTTTTTTTTGTCGATGTAGGAAAAGTGATAAGAATGTATTACTTGCGAATTTCATCCGGACAAATAAATTTTTACAGCCGCATCCGTCAGGAAGGTTACGTATTACGTATTTTTTTTTTGAAACATGACACCATAGTAAGTTATAGAAAATGAAAATTAAATTACTGGAACATCCCATTATGTAAGTAAATATCTAGGCGTTTTGCTCCCAGAACAAATTAATCTTAATAAAAAGTTTTGTGAAACTTGAAACTTTAAGAAAATTTCTACGTTGTACATACCAAACGACATAAAGCCAATTAGGGAGTACGTGATACATTGTTAACTTCAAACAGAACTAGGTAATAAATAACGTTGCGGTTGAGATACGCAAAGTTAAATTCTTATAAGAATATAAATTTGAAAATTGACTTACTTATCGGCTAAAAGTTACTTGGACTACCTACAAAACAAATCAAAGGAGAATTTTTTGATGCTCAATAAAAATTCGGTAGATTCATGTTTATAAAGCACTAGAACGATTTTATAACTAGAAAATTTTTTTTATATTTCAGTGTGCAGTTACAATTTAAAACTAAAATGTTTTAAAGATGCAGAAATCAAAGACGTGTTTCTTGACTTTTGACATTGTTTTTAGAAATACTTCCATGAGATTTTTTTATTATGAGTTGAGCTACCTTTTCTTCTTCCTTGAGCTTGTAGAACTACGACTTACAATTAATTAGTGACTTCAGATATAAATCATGAATCCCAAGCGGTTCAAGTAAGGTCGGAAAACCCAATTGTCGGCTTTGGGGATATTCCGATTAATTTACTGTCACACCCTGTCGTAACTCTCGGGCTCTCGATGATCTGCACGTATCTCAATTATATTATTAATTAAATATAATTAAGTACATCGCCGAGTACAAAGAAATTAAAAGAAGTGAAAAATGCCAACAAAAGCAAGATATATGTGCTGTTCGGTTGGTTACGGTTCAAAGCAAAAAAAGGATATACAGGGTGTATTCAAAATGGCGCAATCCGTACTCCACGTTAATGCACATTAAAATTTGAATTAAAAAGTTGAATATCTTTTTTGTCATAAATCCATAATTTTTAAAGTACGACCAATTAAAGGTTTTTAGATCTGACTACACCGCTTGTCATTTTACTAGGGTTGCTGGTTGCAAAGCTATTGTTTTTAATAAGAAGTGGATTGCAGGCAAACTATTATCAGAAATAAAACAAAAATACATATGACCGAATGTTTCTTTTTATTATTTAAACTAGAAATAATTATAAATATTTTGTCTTAATTATTAAAAGCAAAAAAATCTTAATAAGTTAATAACTTTGTAATGAAGAAGTTTTTATCAAAATGGTATTAGAATTTTTTTCCCATAGCGTATTCGACTGACTGCTCTCAAGCACCTTAAGAGTATATGTGTCACTTTTTAACGAGGGTAAACGGTACAGTTATTGGCATCTTTAGAAATAATAGGTACGTTTCCGTTCTCGTCATCAGCCTTAAACATTCTCTAATTACTATGGCAACCGATTTTGTCCTTTTTCTTCTTGTTAAGATCGGATAAAGTTTTACTTCTTTAAAATCTTTATAAATTTTAGTGGAGGTGTGCCTAAAGTTCTCTCTTCTGCAATAACTTCTTGTTCTGTGTTATAATTTTCATATCAGAAAGTTCCTAAAATTCTATATCTTGTGAATGATGTCTGAAACCTCTATCTCTGTATTGACTTTACAGTCTGATATAAACTTTACTTGCTTTTTATTATTTTCTTCATCAGTAGCTATCATGAAGCTATTGTTATCAGCTAAACCTGTTCAGTAGTTCAGTAAAAATATTACTTTCTTCAAATAATGTTTCTTCTTCCTTGTCCCCGTTTGATTTATGTTCTGTACAGCAAGAATCCTGTCAGATTTTATACTATACATTCAAATCTTGTGATGACTTCATATTATAAGAACTCTCAACCTTTTTATGCCCAACTATTTCGACAAACTGTTGGTAGGAGATATACGTTGTTTTTGGATCGGTGTTTACTTATCTGGCGGTCTTTGAAGAGACTTTCCTAAACACTTAGTAAAGTTGATTGCATCTGAATTACAAGGAAATAAACCGGTAGCCCAAAATCCACTTTTGATTGTGTCGACTTTTATATATCTATCGACAACAGTTTTTAGAATTGGAGTAAATTCTTCTTTTGTTAAATTTTTCTGAATTCTAGCATTGCTTTTTTCCATCCGTTTTTGACAGGTTTAAAGACAGACTTCAGCTGCTTGTAAAAAAAAATAAAGTGATATCAGAATAATTTGAAACTGAGAACACAGTCGACACACACACATCAAACCATTTTCTGACATCATCTGAGAAATGCCTTATGCCACCTTTGGCAGATTCTGTTATTATTAACAGCTAATTTGACATCTTGAGCTTGTCGAGGAAACCCTTTCTGATAATTTGCGATTATCTATTCCACTAAAACATGCCCTTCTTCAGCTGTAAGTATAAGTATTAGCCCATGTTCAGTTTCCACAAATTTATAACTCAATCGGAATTGAAGTATTTATCTTGTAATATCATACAGAGTAAAGTTTTTCTCTTAGGTATTCCATTCCAGCTTCAAGAGCTCTTCCTACAACTTCCCCATTGAAAGTTTTTGGATATGTACCACCTTCTCGAGTTTTGATTATTTCAAATATCTGTTAACAATAAACCCACATTATAGGTACCTACCCAGGCTGTGGTTGTTGTAGGTGACGAAAAGTTTCTATTTGTTCAAAAACATTATTTTGGTTTTTATTTTCCAAACTAACTATAGACAAGTACTATTTTTTATTGTTTCTATGGAAAGAAAATTAAAATTAAGTCTGAAGTATTATCTGTTATCTACAGTTATTGGCACTCGAGAAATATAATAATCGTGGTGGATAAATATCCCTGTCCCTTTGAATCAAGACGTCCAAGAATGTTGTCGTTGCCTATCACTTCCACTAAGAATTTTACCAAAAAAACTGAGTATTCAGGAAATTTAAAAAGTTGTTGAATTCTTCAGTCTCATATAGTCATATCAGAAACTTCTTTCTCTCTAAACTGAGATATTCCTACTCAAACTCTTTCATGAAGATGTTGTTCATGATTAAAGTGATATATGCAATGACATACCAATCTCATGTTGGTCGAGTTCGCTGCTTGATTGGAAATAAGGTAGGTTGTCTTAACACGTTGCATGCAGCTCCACTGCATCTTCTCTTAGTTTTGTTCGTACATCAGAAGCCTTCTTATAACGCCTAACTAGAAATCTAAGTTTCTTAAACCAAGGTTGGTCTAAGAGAAATGAATGAAGAGTTTACTTTTCTCTTGGTTCGGAAACCAATTTTTGTTTTTGAATAATATTTGACATATTTGTTTCATTGATAACGCAGCAGCTTCAGAGAGTAATTTCTACTTGTTAGCGTCTAATAGCAACTTTACTGAACTTTTGCTTCACCTTTTTGTTTTTGTCTTATGCTACAGCTACACTTTTTCTGTGTTTAGCTTGCAGACTGTTTACTTAACTGCAGTTGTAGTTATTGTTAAGAAAAGTTGTTTCCTGGTATATTTGATAAAAAGACATTTTTCCTAAAAGTGAGTTAAAATAAAGTCCATAATTGTGTTGCATTTCCGAGTTACATAAAATTAGAACTTTCTAGTGATACCCATCGGGTAGCATTTAAACTTTGGTTACTTGTTATTTTATATTATTTCTAATAATCATTTTGGTAACTTCTTACTATAACCAGGTCTATTTGTCCACTTCTCTTCAAAAACTCTTTATTTCCTATCTCTGATATCAAGTCTAAGATGTTGACATTTTCTGATGTGAACAATGCTGATTTATTCTTTCTTGTAACAATGTTTTGGAAACTTCTTGTGCCATTTGGGCTGAACTCTAATCATGTATTTTTGGATTTACTCTCTTCTTCCGCCATTTGCCAAGAACTGTTGGAAGCTTTTACCCTTGTGAGAGCTTGCTCAATGCTCAACTATCTGTTGACTTTGATCAATTATTATTATTGTCTAAAGATTTATGACTATGGCTTATCATTAATTGCATTGTACTGTTGCGCCATTATTTTGGAACGTTGTGGCAACTAGCTTTGCTTGCGTTTCTTTATAAGCACATCTGTACCTTAATTTAACTTAAATTTCAAAAACTATTGTAAGGATATTTAGGTTCATGACTATGTGTAGACAAAACAATGAATTCTGCAACTAGTGCGGAAAGTTGTACTTTTCTTGCGAGTGTGAAAAGTTGTTTTTCCAACTAGCGCATAATCAGTTTCTTTACAAAAATTTTTCTGAATTACTTAAAATAATACCCAGTACATAAAAAATTTGAAAAGAAATTTAAACAACAGCGGCACCTACAACTATATTTGTAAACAGATTATTTCTCGAAAAAATTGAATTTATGTCTTTTTTGAGACTAGAAAAGATATTTAGTTTGATGACTGCAAAATATACCCATCTAAGGTAAAAAGAAAGATTTCTCCATTTTCATTATTTTGATTGGTTGCTCGTTCAAATCTTGTGAAAAGGTTCTTTACATTTTACACACTCAGTTTTGAATAACTAGAAGAAAACTCTTTTTCACTGAAAAGCAAAGTTAAACACCGAAATATTAATTAATATGAACCCAGGCAAATTAAGTTTTGCTTATTAATAATATATAAAATATTAAATTGCTCATACAAATTTCGTTAAACTTAGTATTGAATGGATTTTTGTGACGCAACGTTGTAAAACAAACAAAAAGTAATAAACAGTGTTTATTGACCTTGAACTTTGTTTAATCAAGTCTTTATTTGTTTTTAAAAAACATTCGATACAAAGTGTTTCACATGTGGGCGAAAATAAAGTTTTAGCGCTATTAAGTTAATTATCTAACACAAGGCTCTAGAAATATTAATTATTATCAATGATCCAACGGAATAGTTTTCTTATACTGGGTGGTTAAGAAATAAAAAGATTGCGGAAGTTCAAACGCAACCGTTTCGGTGATATTTAATTATACGTTGTGAAATGTGGGTTCCCCTCCTACATTGCTCAGTTTTAAACATTTCTTCAAATACCGTCTACTTCCTAACCTTAGAGCTGTTCCATGTGGAAAAATATTTCTTTTGTTCAGTCACACCCTGTATATGTAGAAACAATAAGTTATATAACATAAAGCAGTCATTCTGTACTTTCTTTATTTGATAAGATTCCGTGATATCTTTGCATACTGTAAAAGCTTCTTATCAGAATTTTGTTTACCTAAAGAATTACCGCTTTTGATACAGTGGAAGAAGATCGATGAAAGGAATTCGTTTTTGGAAGGTTATTTATATCTTTGCTGCTTTTTGCGTCTGAGTAGGTTTTGGGGCCGCTCTTAGTGTTCTAGCAACATTTTCTCTACCTTTAAAATAAAACGTACGAACTTTTTGTCAAAGTTAGGTTTTCAGACAAGTTTCAGTATTAGATCAAGTTTCCATAAATCACGTAAGGGAGTTATTCAGGAATTTTTCTTTATTGTTTATCTTTACATTTGGCATATAAAGATGTTTATAAGTCCATAACAAACTTATATTACCTTAAGATGTTATTTTCATTTAGATTCTCAATGTATTGAATGTAATAACTAAGAGATAAACAACTCTGTTGTTAAGTACGAGTATAGGAAAGACTATAAAAACAACACTCAACACTCTAGATGCTCGTAAGTACTTTACAGATCAGTAAAGCTTGCTCTAACTTTCTATCCTAAGACCCTTTTTTATATTCAGTTTGCGCCTTCAATTGCTTGAAGAATCGATAAAACATCCGACTGCCAGCTATTGTAATAGCATGTCACTGTTTTTCACACCTCGACGAAAAGCTCCAAGAAATGTAATTAAACGATTTCACGACGGTCATTGACTGACTTGTTTTT
>VTPC01007447.1:0-13391 GCA_011009095.1 Ignelater luminosus
TCGAAAATTACCAGTACCCAATGGAATATGCAACAAACTTTTGAAATACGAGGATAGGATGCTAATAGATGAACTGACGAACTTAATACAAAAAATATTTGACAGCAAAAAGGTCACATGGAGAAAAGGAATTGTCATCCCAATATTTAAGAAAGATGACCAGAAAATACCAGATAGTTACCGTGGCATAACATTATTGAATACTACATTAAAATTAACAACTAAGATAATGACATCAAAAATTAACCAAATAATAACTCGATCAGCTGAAAAATCTATAGAATTTAACAAACCAGCGTACGTATATGTCCCGGGTAGATTTAGAAAAGGCTTTTGACAGACTACTACTGAAAGATGTGTTAGAGACCTTAAGGAAAAGAAGAATACCAGATGAACTTATAGACCTAATTAAAAATATAATACAGATAATGAGATCATAATTAAAGCAAATGGGAAAGAACTAAATACTTAGAAACCATAAAAACAAACTCTGGTATAAGACGAGGGGACTCTCTGAACCCTTTATTGTTCAATATAGTAATGGACGAAATTATTAAAAAAGTGGAAACTAAAAAAGGATACCGTACGAGAGATAAAAATCTTAACATTGTATGTATTAAACAGAAGATCAGTTGCAGAGGTCACTTATAAAGGCAATGCAAGCTTGCAAAACATATAATATGAAAATATCAACAAAGAAGATAAAATGTATGACTATAAGTAAAGAACCTGTTAGATGCAAAGTAGAAATTATTGAACAGGTCTCTACGGCCTTAAAGATCAGGCAAAGCAACAGACTGTAAAAGCAGCTAAAGTATCGGTGGCTCTGAATGGAACTATGTAGAAAAATAAATACTTAAACACGGAGGTTAAGATCAGAGTACAAATCTGCAGTGCTACCAATTTTTACATATGCGGTAGAAACCAGCATAACCGAACAGATGCTAGAAACCATAGAAATGAGAACACTAAGAAAAAAGGCGACGAGAATGGAATGATCACATGTCGAGGATGGATCAAGATAGGATTGTGGAGGTTGCCATAGACAAGTCACCAGGAGGGAAGAGATCACAGGGCAGACCAGCAAAAAGATGGGCAGAACCATTATGAATTTGGAAATAACAGGCAGCAGCCTAAAATAAAGTTCAAAGAAGAAGAGTAATAATTATATAAGTAAATCCGGCAGTACTTGCATAATCCGGCAATATTTTCAAGATAGGCAATTCTTGGCAGAATTAAGTAGTACTTGTCAGGATTCAATAATTTTCAAACTAATAGACTAAGGTAGGGCCTGGCAGGATCTCGCGATACTTAAATAGGACCAGGCAGGACTCAATACAATTCAAAGGTAAACAGAGTTTTATTTAAAAGACCTCCTTCAAACTAATAGAAATTCTGTGCGATCGAGAAAATAAGTCTAATGAAAATTTTCTTTAGATAAAATGGTAATTCCATTAAATTGATATTTTTATTATATAAATTATTTAAAGTCTAGTGTGAATTGTAGAAATGGGCTGTATTAATATTAGTATTCATTAAAAATTGTGATTATTTGGAAGAAAAATGATCGCTAAAGAACAACAAACAACTGTCATTGATTTTTCTGTTTTTGCAAACGTGCATTTTGCAATTTAAGCTTGTTTTCATACTATCCGTGAGATAGAGCTGCCGTTTTATTTGCTGATGAAGTCATATTCGTATTGTTGAATTTAAACGTTCATGTCTATGGCAGTTAAACAACGTAATTCAGCAGTTCAATTTAAGTAGTCAAGGTGCCTCATTTTCCGCAATATTTTGCAATCACAGGATGCAAGTTCAAGAATTAAAATCGGAGCTGGTATCTCGATAGCTGCAGCAATAGTTCGCGAAGATATTTGAACCACCAACTACATTGCCGATTTATCAAGTTTTAAAGACGGACCAAGACTTCGAATCGAAGAAGAAAATGATAAGCCATATAAGCTTCATTTCATGTAATAAGGAATGAGATCTCTCATATTGCTTAGCTGTACTGTTTTGTAAAATTGTTCTGAGAAGTATCGTCCAAGCAGTCCCCAATTTGTGATTCTGTTCAAGCTGAAGTAACATTTCAAAGCTTGAATTTGTACTTTGTCATAAAACTCTGGGTTAATCGAACCATACCGTGATCTTATCAAGACTGACATTCCTACGGAGTATTTGACTAAATTCAGTCATGGCAAGTAGAAAATGTGCCACCAGAGAGGACCAAAATAGGCCCACAGAAGGAATCACTTAGAAAAGTACCAAGAGCTCTATCTTACGGGTTGTATAAAAAAAAGCTCCAATTACATAATGCACGTACGGAAAAAAATTAGCAATACATATATTCACTGTACAATTTCTTTCTAAACCATTTTTCTTGTCAAACCAACTAGTTTTGAGATATCCACCATGAAAAGCTGCATTGGGCTGATTTTTGATAGTACGCTTCAAACTATTTCCAACTTCAAACGTTTAGTTGGATAAGATTAGCCAAACTAAAATTAATTTAATGACAAATATTCTTGCACCTACACATGTTTTCCGTTCGAACAACGGTTTAGAGAAAAAAATGAAAAAACTAGTTTCCACTAGTGGTAGCTTATCGCGAAAAATGGATATTTCATCCGACAACGGTCAGATAAGAACTGTTTGGATTTTTATTCGTGACCTAACTGACAGTCTCTACCCCAGTTACAAAAGTTTTGTAAATATTTTTTTAAAATGATGAGGTGAAGAAGAGAAGGCAACAAGCGGTATTTAACACGTGGCCCTTCCGCAGATATTTATTTTGTTTTGGTTCACCACATCATTTTAAAAATGTTACTTGCCTTAAATCTATTTTATGATTGTAACTTTTAAGGATTCTCTTTAACAAATTGTGCAACCTATGATTCAGTCTTCTAATGTATTATTTTTTCAGAGATAAAATTAAAAATTAAAATTTTTGAAAAGAGGTCTGTAAGGGTACTAGATATTACTTCAAAGCTCAATTTTCAAATACAGCTAAGCAGCCTATGTAATTCTCTATTCTTTGTCTTATAACCTCTGCATATCCACCGTCTTCATAAAAGTTTTTACAAAATGCTTTTCACAGTTAGAGCCAAAAAAGTTCTGAATTGTTCTAAACCTGGAAATTAGTATTTTGGCTATGACGTATAAATTGTGTCTGACTATTCCAATTCGAATCGAGTTCACGGGGTCATATGACCTCAGTAGTTGGTGCCCATATTGAATAATGCAATAGAATACAATAATTGTATTTAATAGATCCAAAATATGGAATTCTTTGCCAAAATCTAAAATCGTCACAATTACATAAACTTCTGGTTTTGTACAGAAAAAAGCAAAGCAAACAGATTTAAGAAACAAACGCAAAACCTTCACAGCAATGTGAACAGTTTCTCGCTGTTTTAATTGTTACGATTACTAAAGATTATTTTAATGAACACTACTTTGGAAAGATGGTAGAGTCGAATAGACTATTATGTAATGTAGGGATTTGTTGGGTATTTTAGAGGTCAAGGTTTCAATAAACCCCGTAAGGCTATTAATTAATTAGGGCAAGCTTTAACCAGGTGGCCAACAAATACATGTTTTATACAGTTCCCTCAAATTACATCCACCACCATCGGTGATGTACTTTTAAATATGATTAATGACTATTGGAAATCTGTTTCATAACAACCTGGTAATTTTTTCGCGATAACTCTATCTATTAATTCGCATTTAACGATCTTTCATAAATTAAAAACATTTTAGTAATAAACAGTAAAAATTAACCCTCACACTTATTTTTCATTTGCATTTAGTTTTATAATTATTTTATTAAATTGTTATAACAAAATTTAGTTTAGTCACAAACCATAATTTATACTGAAACAAACTTTTCATATCCAATAAAACACAAAGTTCGGAACTGTCAAAATACTGTATAGTCTAGAATAACAGCATAATACCCTTTTAATATGTGCCTGACTGAGCTAATAATCCTTCATATCTCTTTGCAGGTTGACTGGTCACCCCCTTGCCAGAGCAGATTGAATGCTTTTACACCCACAACTCCGGATTTACTGTCACAAGTCATCATTCTATATAGTGAATAAGGATTATTGACTTCTGCTGAAAGATAAAGCCAACTTGCTGTATTTAATTCTAAGAAAGAATTAATTTTAAAAAGGACACAAAAAGAAGACAACTTTGAAAACGACAGACTAAACTCAAAAATTATAATGCAAACGTTAAAATATTTTTATTATCAATACGTCATCGCGTGTGCAAAATTAGACTTAATTTATCGAGGTAACACAACAAATAACTTCTAGTTAGTTTACTCCATTTTCCGATACTCTAATTTAACGGAAGAGAAACAAGAGTAAACTATGTTGATTTACGAACGAGGTTGAGAATTCGAAACACTAACGAACAAGTCAAACCAGGGAAATATCTCGGGAATATTTCAAAACATGTCATCGGACTTTGAGTGGGCAGATGACGAAAAGCAGGTCGATTATTGCAGGTTGTTAGAAGCCCCCCCGGGAAAGTGGAGATGGTGAGTCTAAAGAAACCAGCCCTCATACGTCAGCATCAGAAGACGACAATCAAGAAACTAAACAAGGTTTGATCGATGTTAACAGAAAAATAGAAAGACGGAAGGATAAAAAGATATCTAAAATTCCGGTGTGGCAAGCTAAAACGACGCATCATGCAGATGTCTCCAAATCTACTTATGGTAATAGCTGCTATTCTCAGCAGCTGGACTTTGCTGAAAAGGCAGGAATATCTGAAGAAATATTTTATAAAATTTGCGATAAAAGGCACTCACTTGCCGTAAAGAATAAAATACAAACTGATTCTGGTTTTGGCACATCCTCATATGAGCATGACGATTCCGAAGGAGAAGCGGAGTTAAAGATGTCTGAACACAACGATAGCTCGGCTATTCCGATATCTGATTCCATTGATCGTAATGAGCTGGCTGTAGGGAACGCAGAGATAAAGTTAGCGGAGGATAATGTGACCAATCTAGACAATACAAACGTGTCTGAAATCGAGAAAGAGAAATTAGAATGCGGGCAAACGGTACTTCGGGAATCTTTTGAATTAAAACAGTGTAATGTAGGTTACGACTGCGGAATACAAAAAGGAAAGGAAACTTATCCCGAAGAAAATATAATTAACAAAACATTAAACAGTAACGCTGCAAACAACCTTACCGATATTATCCATGACCTAACCGAAGCTTCTGAATTAAATATTTTATCTTGCCAGTCATGTTCACCCGATTCACGTGCCCCGTTATCAGCCGAAGGTTTGGGGGATCATATCATATTAGAAGCCCCAGAAGAGTTTCGTTCTTGTAATGAAACGTCGTCTGTAAGCGATAAAACTAAGTCAGACTTGTTTCAATCGAAATTGAATTCAACAACGAAATGTAGTATGCAGTTAGAAGAGCTACTGGACGAGACGACGTTTCACATGTCGCACACGGATGTAGGTGAACCGAGGCAGTGTCGCATAGGTGCACCAACCCGTGACCACGATAAAGCAAACACACCGGAAGCGAATAATGTGTGCGGGCGGGAATCAAACAAGGATGTAACGAAGAATGTTGAGCGTGGGATCGAGACGATTTACGGACAAGAACCAAAACCTTTGCGAATTTGCATGACAAATGAAGGAAAACATGGTGTAATTCAACTAGAGGAATTAGATAGAAAAGTAAATGCAAATGGATCCGTAATATTTGCCGCGCCCTGCGAAACAATGGAAATTATGCGCAATGTTCAGGACAGCCGACATGTATTTACCGATATAAATGGTGGGGTATCAAAAGACAATGACCAAATACAAAGCAACTCGATACATGTATCGAAAACAAAGCCACACGTAGATACAACCGTATGTGTCACTTCCGAAGAGAGTACTCGCGATGAAATTTTATCCTCGCAAAATAAATGCACGCCAGTAGTTAATAAGATCGACAGAGCGACTCATAATTACTGCAACGAAGGCATGACTGGTATGCCAAATGAAGAAGTGAATGAGAGTGTGGGATTATGCAATAATTTTGAAAAATTGTCGGTTTCCCGTGCAGTTACATGCACGAAGGTCGTAGGGGAAGCTTCATCTATACACAAGGTCAACGAAGCAGGCTGTGGAAATTTAAACGAAACAGTTGTAATATTATCCAGTGTGAGCGAACCGTGTGCAGACAATAGCTGCCCTGAAGGACGTGACTCGGTGAATGGGCCCAACTCTTCGGTGTCGAATATCGGTGCGTATGCGTGCGCTGGGAATGAACAAACTCCGGCGACGGCGAAGGCATCGATCGCGATTGGCGTCGCGCGGTGCGCACAGGCGCCGCGGTGCAGTCGCATCTCCGCCGCCACGGTCTGTGCTGCGTCAACAGTCGACTCCTCGAAATCTTCCAGTTGTATACAGAGTTTACCTCAATTGAACGATAATGTAACAGAAAAGCACAGCAATGAAACCTCTATTAACAATATTTTTAATCGTAATAGTGAAACTGAAAGTATTAGTGGTTTATTAGACGTTTGTGGGCATGTTAAAAGCGATTGTGTAAATAATAATTATTGCAGTGCCAAACATAGCGACAATTTCAGTGGCGAAGTTGACGAGAAAAACTCAGATAACGATATTCATCTTGTGTGGGAATTTAAAAATGGGCGCTTAGTTTTTGACACCTTCGCTCATGCTGAAAACGAATGTGCTTCAGATAGACACTCAGAACGAAGTTCAAGGCCTATTGAATTGTCACAATGTCATTCGGAGGGCGTAAAAGCTTCTCCACTTTTACAAATTATAGAAAAATGTGTCGAGAAAATCGAAGGTTCTGTAAATAAAATTTCTTCAGATCCCTCTTCCACTAAACTTTATGACACGGATGGTGATGAAGTAAAGGACGTACTTTGCAGCAGAGATTTAAACAAAAGGATTGTTGAGGGACGATCGAGACTTAAGCACCTGGAAAATAAACTGAAAGAAGCGGGGATAACAGATGGAAAAACAAACACACGACTTGATGTTAATCAACCGGAGCGAGAAGCTTGTAAATACGCATCCGCAACAACACATTTAGACGAAACTGAACAAGTTACTTCGGAAACACCAGAAAACAAAGAAAAGGTAAAACAGGTGGTCGATAAATTGACGTTAACTTTGGATAACCAAAATTTAGATTTCGATGACAACCAAAATGTCGTTTGTTCCGAATCTACAACTGACGATTTAAAGAGTGTAAATCAAGCTGACGCGAGTAGTGATTCAAATCTCGCTGAAAACTTTCTTCCGGAAACTGATGAAAACATAGAGCAAGTTGATTTCACAGGTGGAAGTCTATGCGAGTTTGATGTGCGTCATGTGGGTTCCTTTACCGGTTTTACCGACAGTGACTTCTTCGTTGTATACGACGAACTGGAAGACAGTAGCGACGAAGATGAGTGTGAACACGAGCATTACCATATAATTAGCGAAATGCGGGGGGACGGCAGCATGGGAACGGACGGGGAGCGCGCTAAGCAGCACAATCCCGACCGTGAAAATCTTAAATCATTGCTTAAAAAGCCGGGCCGTGGCAGAGACGCTAAGAAAAATCGCGTTGTTTTTAACGAAAACAAAAACGAATTCTTTGACGCGGATTATATTATTTTAATCCGCGAAGAGTGCGATTACGACGACGAAGAAGACGACGGGGTGTGTACTTGCAACGAGCATGAAATGGTGCGATTAACTTGTTGCGAACCCAACTGCAATTGCAATATTTATGAGGGATACAGCGATCCGACTCCTCAGAGTCCTAAATTTGCACCACCATTGGAATTCGTTGATGCTGTCACTCTTAGTCCTCCAGAAGGATATAAGGATATGGAACTTGGCGAGCAACAACTTCTCGCTCTCCAGCAGATGGCTAGGAGAGGACAGAGGACTGCTGTTTGTCGTGATTGCAGCGCCACTCATGAAGATGATGGTAAGATTATTTATATTTTTATTCTTTTTTTTTTGTATTTCGCAAAATTTATCTAATATTCTTAGTACTCCAGTACCAGCTGTAAATTTTGGTTATTGTTTCAGTTTGGTTAAAAACTTCACAGAAACGTATTGTTCCCACATAACATTAACATTGTATCAAGAAAATTGGCTTAATTAATGTTAATTACCTGAAGGAGAATGTGTTAATTAGCTCATGTTTCCGATTTTACTTAATTACCACACTGTCTTAAGATGTTCTAGTAACGATAGGAAATGCTTATATATATGAGAAAAAAACATTAATGAAATTTCTATTCTAAAGTGAAATTTATATGCTACTTTTCAGTTAGAACCTATTTGAACTTTTCAATGTAAAATGCTGATGCCGTAACTGGTTGTCAAAACAGAAACTTTATATTGTATTATAAAACCAGCAAATGTTTTAAGTGCATCAAATTAGGTGAATAAAATTATGGTAAAAGCAAGATTACCGATGATACTCCTACAGAATTTAGCTTGGAAATAAATTGGGTACGCAGAAGCAGGGGCCGTGTTTACAGAAGTTAATCTACCTAGTTCCACAAAAGTAAATACATTGTAAATTATCTTTCTGTTACATTAAACTCAGTCATGTAGTACGTAGATCAAATTTGTTTATACGTATTTGTGAAATTAATTTGAAATTAGTTTTCCAAGATAGTACGAGTAAGCACAAATTTAAATTTTGAGTTTTTCTTCTGTTTATGTTTCTGTGTAGTACAATAATAATCCTAGAATTTTAAATTCGAATCAATTGCAATGATGTGGTGTAATAGCACTCACTATACAGTGTTTGTATCTCGTTTATACAGAGTAGTAAATACGAATTTTGCCTTTATGGTGATGGTCATTCGAGATTCCCGACGTTAGTACTATTCATAGAGAGGGATTAGAATTCAGAAACAAATCTGAGATTGTACCAGTTGTTGGTTTCTTAAATTACCTTCGGAGCAAATTGTCAAATATTTTACTGGCTCGTTTTCAAGATTCTTTGGAATTCTGAATTTGTTCCCCAAAAACTGATATTTCAAACAATTTTAAGTCACGACTTTAAATACTATATTTATCTCGGCCATTTAAATACTGGATTTTAAATACCCTTCTACTACTGATACGTAATAAATATTTCACCTAAATAATCTAGTAAAAGTTACTTTAAAATGTATGAAGTTTCTATCTTTTTGTTCTTGGAGAACAACAAGAGCATTTGTTGCGCAATTTCCATATTTCCTTGAAATCTCGATTCATTTCTTTTGAAAGCAAACGTCTTTATTCAAGGAACTAAACGACGTTTGACCTTTCTCCACAGAAATCAATAAGCTCTGTTACACTCCATTTATATGATGGAACTATCATCAAACTTTCTATTTCAGTTTTCTTCAACGAGATCATGCCGTATTTTCTATTCGCTAGAATCTGAAAATCTTTGAATTATTCGTGTTACGAGTGATCTGGAAAGTTTTTAGATTAGGCAAGTCAGAAATATTAAGCAAAATAAAATAAAAACAAAACCAAAAGGATTTGCAATGCGAAAGAATTCCAACAGAAACCGTTGGCCAAATTGTTCTGGCTATATCTTATTGCTTCTAGAGCTGCTTTAAGGGCTTTTGTGGATGTATTGGGAATGATATATTATGGTGGAACGAGAAGTATTTAGAGAAAAAGAACAGAAATGATTGATATAACTGTATATAACAGTACAACTGCGTTCATTGAGCTTCTTTCCAATATACCAAATTCAAGATAGTAGACCTTTCCTGGGTATACTATTGTTTAAGTTGAGCGCATTAAAACCTTTCAAAGTGTATATATCTTAATAGAAATAGCTCTGAATGATTTAAAATTAAACAAATTACGTTTACACTGATTCTGTCACCGCCAGTCCTTGATTTATTTTCACCAAAAAAGCTTGATGACATCACTCTGAGTTCTAGTGCACGATAGTAGCAAGAATTCTGAGAGAATCGAGAATTAGCTACTAGCCCATTATCTGAATCGAAAATGGCTTTGGCCTTGGCCTCTTTCTAAGCTAAAACAACAGACTTTGAAACTCCCATGTAATTGACTCAATTCACGGTCACCAATGTCACCATCTTAATACTACCTAATTTTACGATTAAATTATATGCGGAGTTATTCCAAATTCTCAAAATTTGAAAATTCAGAATTGGCATACCATTAAAAGACAGAGAGAATTATTCTGTTTCTGTTTTAAAATCATTTGGTCTTTAAATTTAGTTTTTTAAATATATCAAGTAGTTTTAGTGTTCTTGGCACATTAACCCAGCACAATATAGTTTCGACCAAAAGAAACACTTTAGCCAATCACCAAGACATAAGTCTGCAACGATTATGATCAACTGGTATAGTTTCTTCCTATGTTAAACTGGCTGAATAAGATATCTAAAGCATTGCCAATATCAAGAGCGAAGACACTTTTAGTTTTAGTAAATAAAAGTTCTGTATAGTTTTGGTGGAATATTCTGGATTAGATTGTATTGTTTTAAAGTGCCATCCTCTTCTAAACAAATACAAAAATAAAATTACTTTATCATTTGTTAGCTGTCTGATATTAGTTGCATGTGCTGCCATTATGGGCTTGTAGGCTTTACACACTGTGTATGTCTTTCTGGGGAGCTAATTTTAGATTCCTTTTGGATAAAAAGACCAAAGTACTTTTATACAAGTCCATTGAGGACCATGTGCTCTTGTCCTCCGAAGAGCAGTATTTGTAACTCTTGTCAAGAAGAACTTGAGCGTAATATCCCATGAAATGGCACATCATTTGAATTTATTTCTTGAAGAAAAACAACAATGTCCCGTCAAAGCTACAAAATGCCTGACGTATCTTTAGGAAGAGGTACCCCAACAGTAAACCAGTTCATTTTGTGTCTCCTAGTTCAATGGATATTACGGATAGCATTGTCACCTGTTTTAGTTCTTTTTCTTAAGTTCGGAACTAAGCTCTCATGCATATGGAAACTTTGTAAAGTTTTTTTTCCTGGTTATTCTGTTTCTAGTTATGTTTTGATCTTTAGTGTTCTCCGACATGTTGGTATACTATAACAGTAAAACTGCGATCGGAATCTAATTTACATTTTCAACGAACTCCGAAGGAGTCGTTACTGAATTTGCGAAGTCTGTCTGTCTGTCTGTATGTCTGTATGGCTGTATGTCTGTATGTATGTCCGCATTTTTTGTCAAATTCTGAAATTTTGACTTCAATTTGGATTCTACATCAAAAACTAAAGACAACGTGGTGGCGGCCAAAAATTGGAAAATTTTCAAAATTTTTACTTTAGAATCGTATTCTACATCAAAAAATAAGACAAACGTCTACTTTTAGTTTTTTGATATCATCTCGGGCACATGGTCAAAATGGCTGCCGAAGTCTGAAAAAAGTAACAAAACGGAGTTCGTTGTGGTTATGCTTTGCATTCCCAGATGTTTAATGTTCCATTCAATGTTCTATTACAGTTTACATATAGATTAATGAAACATGTAGATGTCGTTGCTTGGCACCGCAGTTAGGACTTGTCAAACCATTTTTACAGTGATTACAGAATCGAATTTGTTTCGGTCTCTAAATGCCACTATTTTATCTTGGTTATTTTGGGATACATATACGAGGGTGGTATGAAAAGTTTCAGATCTCAACCCGAAGATGGCAGCACTCGTAAATAAAAGCTACTGAATTTCGTTGTTCATCTGTTGACAGCTACTCACCAAAGTTTCAGCCATTTTGGGCGCGCAGTTTTTATGTAACAGTCGTTTGAGTGAGTTGATGTGAGTTTTTTTCTGAAAATGGACAAAACCGTGTATCGAGCTGTCATTAAATATTTGTTTTTGAAAGGCAATACGCCTTCGCAAATAAAAGATGAGTTGGATTCTGTGTATGGGGACTCTGCACCGTCATTTACCACAGTGAGATTTTGGGCTGCTGAATTTAAACATGGCCGTAAGAGCTTGGGAGACGATGAACGTTCGGGACGTCCAAAAACTGCAACTACCGACGAAAACATCGCCAAAGTTCACCAAATGGTGCTAGACGACCGCCGAATTAACGTGAGAGAGATAGCAGAGGTTATGAACGTGTCAAAAGAACGTGTTTGTCACATATTAAATCAACATTTCGGCATGAGAAAGCTGTCCGCGCGTTGGGTGCCGCGTTTGCTCACGTTAGACCAAAAACGTGTTCGAATGAATATTTCCAACGCTCTTTTGGCGCAGTTTAGGCGAAATAAATCCGAGTTTTGGCGCCGATTAATTACTGTAGATGAAACTTAGATACACCATTATACGCCCGAAACAAAAATACAATCCAAACAGTGGACTGCAAAGGGGGAACCGGCTCCAAAAAAAGCAAAAACTGTTTTTTCGGCTGGGAAAGTGATGGCGACTGTTTTTTGGGGTAGTCATGGAGTTATTTTAATCGATTATCTTCAAAAAGGAAAAACCATTACAGGAGCATACTGTTCATCATTACTTGACAAGCTGAAGGCAGAACTTGCGAAAAAACGGCCACATTTGCAGAAAAAGAAAATCCTGTTTCACCAAGAACTGTTTGAACTGCTTGACCATCCGCCTTACTCACCAGATCTAGCCCCAAGCGACTTCTTTTTGTTCCCTCATCTAAAAATTGCGCTCGGAGGACAAAGATTTTCGTCAAATGAAGAGGCAATCACCTTCGTGAACAATTATTTTGCAGAGAAAAATGCCGAGTACTATTTGGACGGGTTACAGAGATGGGAGCATCGCTGGGAAAAGTGTGTAGAGTTACAAGGAGACTATGTTGAAAAATAAAAAAAAAATTTCAGAAAAAATGTCTTGTATCTTTGTTAGGTCGGAAACTTTTCAGACCACCCTTGTACCTCTTAAGTATATTTTGTTAAGGCATTAAAAATACAACACGTATCTATTAATATACAAGTATGTACCAAAATTTAATTTTGCAAAACTTCAGTTATCGTTTTCTTATCATAAAGCTTCCATAAAGGACCGATGTCTTCAGATAAAAAAATAGTGTATTGACGTTTCTTGTCATGTTAGTACCATTCAGAGTTAATTCAGTTCAAGCTAAATGCTTGTTATGAATCTTACGAAATAATTAAATTTAAGTTAGTTGGTTTTGTTGACAAGTCATGACCGGAAATTATAATGCGGCCTTTAACAGTTATTCAATAATATCAATATTTTGTTAGTTGCAATATATTGCTTTCATCGACATTATTTTATGTATAGTTAATTAAGAGCAAATGAACGCATTATCTAGCCATTGTAAGACAAAAATACCAAAATTGTTAAACGTTAAGAAAACATTTGTTTTTTTGCTAATATTGAAGTTGGTGTAATGAAAAATA
>VTPC01007449.1:4379-25735 GCA_011009095.1 Ignelater luminosus
GTTGTGTGTATTAGAAAATTTTTTAATTAACACTAATCGTTAGATTGTATTGTCAATTAACTTCCAGAAAGTTTTAGTGAAGAAGACATTAATTTTAAGCATTAACTTAAAGTTCTAAAAGAAGCGTATCATAAAACCCATACAGGGATATTCTGCTTAATTCTGAGAGAGCGTTTTCCTTCTGCCAGCAATTCGTGATTTATTTTCAGCACTTTCTGTTAAAGTATATCAACATTTACTAATAACTTGCAGGAGTTGAGCTTAAATTTAATAACATCTTAAGCTTAGTAATTTTATTTATTTAAATAAGTTACAAATGTAAACAAATAAAACTTATTAACGAAATACCCGTTTCCCTTCTTGGGTCATTTGCTGTTAAACAATTCCACAACATTCTTATTTAATCGTCGAAAAGTATGTTAGTCATTCCTTGAAAAGGATGCTTTCGTGTCTAAGTTTATTTAAAAACTGAAAATAACAATTTCGGATGCCGCTTAGGTAGAGATTCAATGAAGCGGAACCAATTGCGACAGGCGCTCTGCAGAGAACCTGCCTTAGCTTGAACTGCTTGAAATGTAGAATGTCTTTCCTACGCAACTGGCGCTTAGCTCTGTCCATTCTCTTTTTTGGAGCGCTGTACACTTGTATACAGGTGTACTAAGTTTTCTTTTGTCTAGAAAAACCCAATATACCCTTTCGCTCTAAAACAATTAGGAAAGCAAATAATTGGGAGTTTAAGTTACGTTAGATATTCACTGTTAAATTCGTATGATTAATGAACCAATTCTACACCTGTATAATGTAAATACTTACTGTTGTTTTACTACCTTCTTTAAAAAAGTAAAAGAACACTAAAAATTAAAGAATAAATAATTAGACATTCCAATAAATAACACAGAATTTACGTAAAAGTTATTTACTAGTAAAATCTTTTACAAAGGTACTCGCCTCACTTTTGCATTAGCAAACTGATCAACTATCTCTTCCACATTTAAATTCTCACAAAGATCACTTGATGCATTGTACAAAAACACAATTACAACTAATTACCACCAAAGTGAACCAAAGACTACCTAAAGAGGAATATTTGAAGTTTGCAATTTCTTTTCAATTTGTTAGAATGGCACATTTGTTGTCTAGAAGTTTTTGGAAAATTCTTAAAGCTCTAAGTAGAGTTTAAGCCGAAAATGAAAAACTCAATATAAACATCTCCGGAGTTGGATTGAATTGTAGGAATGAGTATTTATCTGAATGTTTGTATTTGTAACATCGTATGTATTATATTCTTTGTATCTAACATATCAAATTTGAGTTTGGACAGCGCATGCTGATTGGTTTTGAATGTTATTATGAGTGTGTCTATTTTGTTTACAATTCTTGCAGTCTTTTGAGAAGGTTTTCCAAGCTATGGCATAGATAAGTATTTTACGTTCTTAGGTGAAGTAAACTTTTTGAACGGTTAATCTGTAATCTTTCTTTCAGAAAGTAAATGTTAAATGCTAACAGATTCCAGATTATCAATAAGAGATCCTCAAATATTTATTAAACTAAGCACAAATGTGCATTTAAGTAATCCCGATAACTACATCAAAACGGGTGTTTGTATCAATGACTCACAAATTATTATAAGGAGACTTGTCTTGACATGTCACCTTTAAAGAGCTATAACTAAACAAGAAAGCAAAATCAGTTATAATAAGTTTATCTGATTTTTCCGCCTTACTTTAAGTCAAAAAATACCTGATTAAAACTTGATGTCGAATTTGACGACACATTTATTTAAATAAATTAAAAGGTAAAAACTGTTCAATATAAAATTCAAAAGCGTAACATGCAGGTAAAAAAGCAACAAATCAAGTTACCAAGAACTATTAGTAAGAATTTATACCATCCTTATTTACGTATTTTGCAAACATAAGATAACTGTGCATGCTATCGTAATTAGAAAACAATCACTTATTTATTTTCCCACAAACTGTCGCTCAAATTGAAAAAATGGGGACAAATAATTTCATTTTGAACCGTTCTTTTAAAATAGCAACTACAGGTGGAGACAGAAACGTTCTGTTAAGAAAGAGGTGAAAATTGCTCAAGACGAGGGCTTTCTCAATAAGCAACCTCAATAAAATTCACACTACTTCATTCTATATACAGCGTTTATGATGTTTCTGGGTCGTATATGGCTGTGCAAGAATGACAGTTTGAGTATTGTAAACCGGGCTGTTTATCTATTAACTCGGATTGTAGAATCTTATTGACGCTTAATTTGCTTTAAGATTATGGTCTTATGACAGTTTAACCTCACGCTTTTTAACAAAACAAAACTAATCGGTACTAAGCGTTTATGCAAGATTTTTGATCGTGCAACAGCGCCAAATGCAGCCGCAGGTACGACAATTTTCAAAAAAAAAGAAAACACTTCCAACCTAACAAAATGAAAGCATGGCCTGTTACGACCCAGAAACATTGTGAACGGAGTATAGTAAAAATAAGCAAATGTGCGAGATTTGAACAAAATTGCTTAATCCGGTCAAAAGTTATTGATGCCATCTTTGGGTCGCCATAACTCTTGAACGAGTAGACATGAGAAAAAAATTTTTGTACCAATCGTCATCAATTTACCTATAGATGCTGCCATATAGTGATTGGTAAAGAGTTTAGATACACCCTGTATGAAGGAGACCGTCACGTCGTTCAGGAGACAGTCGTTACGTTTTTTATATTTTGGGTACAAAACCCAGATTAGGACACGCAAAGTTCATATCAGATATTGTTAACAAAAGTTTTTGTTAATGTTTATTTGGAAAATGCGATGATATGTACATATGCATGCAATGCACACCCTGATTACAAATCGGATTTATGTCTTTATCTGTATGAATGAGATGAACCTTGCACCAAGTGTGCTACTTAGCAAAATTCCATTTTTATTTTTTACATAAAAATAAGGAAAAGAAGAGTATTTAGACCGTAAAATGAGTATTGTGCAATATGTATCTACTCAATAAGTGTTTTGAACTAGATTGGATTGACTTTTATTGATTAACAAATAACATTTTTTCTTATGACTTTTTTCAAGATGCAGTCAAATAAGTCCATTTTTCGGACATTTTTTCTAAAAATGTCAAATTTGACAGGTAATGGAAACCACATAATTATGTACTTTTGATTAGGTCATTCTTGGTTCTGGAGCAAGCAAAACCTGATGCCGGATAAAAATTTTCTATAAGTCATTGAATAAAAATTTTTCCCATATGGTGCAGACTTTTTGGTTGACACTGTATATTTCATTTTCTATACTATACATAATCACTTGAATCAATACGTTTTGAGACTAGCTCTAAGGAAAAAGAACACACTTTTTACCATTATTGTATTTTTGTCCATAATTATACAAAATGATGTTTTTGATGTTTGGTTATAGGAATTTTGGAAACTTTTAATTCCAAAAACATAGTTAAACATAGAAACAATTGTTATTGACAGCCACAAATATTACCTTGATATTTGCCTTGTAACTAATTTCATTTTCTCAAAGACTTTTGTGATTCACCATTAAGTATGAATCTTTCTAATCAAGAAAAATTTGATGTGATTAAATGTTATATTCAGTGTGATAGAAATGCTGTGCAAGTTGCAGAAGAATATTTTCAACAATATCTTGATTGTCATTAGTCAGATTCTCAATTTTTTTAGATAAACAATTGTCAGCATGGCTAGCTATTTTAAATTCAAAATTAAAAAACAAAAACAGCTAGAACTTCTTTATTTTTCAAATAGTCATATCGAGTTTTATACCACTGTAAAATTGATAATAAATTGTACTTGTATTACAATAATCCTGAATTAAAGCTATAAAGGCATAAGTGGTAGTTCTTAAGATATGTACTCATTAAGAAATTTATATCATCGCACAATTTGTTATTAATCATCAATTTTATATTACAGCTATAGAGTTATGGATAAATGCAGGAACATTACCATGTGCTTCAATTGAGATTAGTCAAAAAAGAAGGGACGATGAAGAAGGAGATTGTTCAGCAAAACTAGGAGAAATATGTGAAATTGGTTGAGTTTCAATATCTTAATAAATATCATATGCATTCTTAAGTTACCATTGCATTGCAGCTTGTGGGTCTTATCCTAAAATAGAAAAGTATCGCAACAATATATGGAACTGTTTTCATTCATTACCTGCATCTCAAACATCATCTACTTTTGAAACGTGTAATGTGGAATGCAAAGGAAATACAATACTAAGAGGCACTGACACAGTAACTTGCATGGAAAAAGGTTGGACAGTAAGTGCAAATAATCGTACAACATTCTTTCCCATTTGTTTAGGTAAAGTTTATAAAATAATCTTGAGAAAATATTACAAATAAAAATTATTAGATGAAGATAATGTAGTCAGGAAACTTATATTAGTAATGAAAGAGATTGTCCAAGAAATAGATGGTTTTCTGTTCCTAATAGATACATCAGGATATGTTTCAAATACTGAATGGACACCATTTCAAATTATCAATAGTATTACACAAATGTACCCGTATGTATTATTGACAGCTAGCAGATCACACACAAAATTAGTATTATTTTACAGGTTATCTTTAAGATTACCTTTAGGCCTGCTAGTATTTCATCAAAATGTAGAAATTATAATTCCTTACAATGCAACAAATACATGCAAGGTAATTAGTTAATAAGTAGGTATACATATAAATAATTTTTAATATTCAACTTTTAATAGGTTCTCCAACAAATAAAAGATATAAATCTTTCTTATTCCAAAAGCAATGATCAACCAAGCGCTTATTACAAAGCTCTAACAGAGGCACAAACACAGATTTCAGATTTTAGACATCGGAGCCGCACGTTGATTTGTAAGGAATACAGAAAATAAGAGTTCAAGTAAAAGGTTGTCTATAAGATATAAGTACTTAGGCAGAAGCACACTTTAACTACCTATACATAAATTAGATTCAAACTTTTTTTGCACAACTATATTTTAAAGAAAATAGTAAAAGAAATCTGATGGTAATCAAACAATTAACTTGGCCAGGACCATAAGTGTGTATAATAAATTCGTTATGCCATCACTACGGCAATACGTCAAAATTGTTGCAAATGTTTATAATTGTCAACTATTAACATTGACAGTGAGTTGTCAAGTGTCGACTTTAGAAGCAGTCATGCAAAAAAGAATCTATACTCTTCTGTAACAAAAATGTCCTAACAATCTGTGCTCAGAGGATAGCGTAATTGTTTGTAGAAATATCAAAAGCTATTACTAGGAAAAGTTGTACAGGATGATTGTCTGAACCTGTGTGTTCTGTGGTTTTCTAAAATTATTATCAACTATACATGGAGTGTTCCATAGAAACATGGCACATGTAGGTTTTCTTAAATAGTACACCCTGTAAATCTCGTTAGTTTTTTAATATCCAATGTTGATTACAAGGAATTAGATTTAGGGAGGCTTATACCACACAGTTTCAGTATTATCCAATTTTTTTTTGAAGAATATTTACAAATATAATGAACCAGTTTCCTGCTATAATTGATAAGCATTTGGTTTTAAAAACCTTGTAGCAATAAACTGCAATCTCTCATCTTTAGAAATGATCATTAAAGTTTTAACTAACTATTTTACACAATGTGGGCAAGATTAATATGAAGCATAATTTTATTCAATGGGATACACTGTATATTTTAATATTCTCTTATTCCACATTTATTCTATGCACAATGAATGATTAGTTGCAAGCAATATATGAGCCAGTACAAGCCCATCTTGCATAAAGAAACAGAATGGCTAGCTCTTTTTAAGTATCCATAGTTACCAAGAACTCAATCTTACCTTTACAAGGTTTCAAAAATGAAAAATTCTTTATTATACTAGAGTTGAAAAGTTTGATGATATTTCACATCACAACACATAGTTGAATAACTTCAAAACTGTTAGGGTCAGGCCATACAAATCTATACTGTTGTGACCAGCAATTAACTAAGAAGTAAGAAAATACTAAGTTATACAATTTGTGCTTCTCAGTCGTCCTGTAGAAAAAGATTTACAGTTAAAATTCCAGTTAGCATCTCTAAAAAGAAAATATTTAGTTTTACTTTAATAGAGTTGTTAATTTACAAACCTCTTAACTAATGAGAACCAGTTGAGAAGTTCACAACAATAACTGAATAACGCCGAAACTGTTCCAATCATCAATAATATAAAGTGTCTGATTTAAAAGAAAAAGCAGATATACAAATTTTATATAAGAAAACCGAACCCTTATATGCCACGCTGTTATGGAACATCCTGTACAGTCGAGAATAATTTTAGAAAGTACAGACAATCGTCCTGTACAACTTTTCCTAGTAACAGTTTTTTATATTCGTGCAAATAACAACGCTCTTCTCCAAGTACAAAGCGTTGAAACACCCGGTATAGTAAATATTAAAATCTATGAAAACGTGCTGGGCAAATAACTAATTTGTGAGGCTGTTGTCAGAATTATACCATTTATGGGTGGATTCAAGTTGATACTCACTGGAGAACGAACATACTGAATATGATATCACTAATCAAGCATAGCAAGCTTAATAGATATACAGGATGATTCAAATTCAAGTTTAAGCATGGGGATCTCGTTTATTATAAGAAACAGAGTTTAGGTTTCACTTGGCACTTTTGCTATATTTTATGTTGATTAATAATCTGAAAACAAACTTGCACTAACTTCTTTTGTTTTTGACTTATGATACAAAAAGGCAAAATTGCAGTTGTTTATCATTGAAAGTTTTAAAAATATAATAAAACATTCTTAGGGCAAATTTCTATGATTAATAACATCAGATTGTCAAAATTGTTGACTAACGTTTTGGTTTCATGGAATCAGCATCAGGTTCATTGTCGCTAATAAATTCCATATTTGATAACTGCATCATTTAATAAGATATTTTATGTTGTTTTCAACAATATAAGACATTCTATGGCTAACTTGATTTACAAGAAAAATATAAAATAAAATCGATAAACAATTATAATAAATCAAGTAGGCTGTTTTCTTATTCTTTTCACTGTAAATAAGACAATCTTTTTTTCATAAAATACAAGATATTGTATGTACATTTCATACTTTTAAAATTTGAAAACTTTATTACTTTAAATATCTTCTAAAGCGTTCTAAACAACAGTGGCATAACTATCCTTATGTAATTACCTATCCTACTATTCCCATATAAATTTTTAGCAAGCAAAAAAAGAACACTTATTCATTTAAATGAATAAATGTTTATACTAAATAAATATTTAATATAAGTTTTCATAAATTAAAAATTGTTATTGAAACTGAAATATTGGGAATGCGAAAACAATTGAAGTTATTTACTCTGACAAACTGATCTTTAAATAATTTCTTTTATAATGTATCACTAAATAAATAAAATAAATATTTCAAAAAGGCTAAGCTTTCCACTGACTTTTTTTTAGTATTTGGAATGAAATTTACAAAAGTAAAGACAGACAGGATTTGTCTTCTCCTTATGTCAAAATCAACTGTTTTTAAAACAAAATTCCTGAGACATATATTGGAATTTAAAATTTCTGGTTTTTCAATATCTGTGAAACAACACAAGATATCAAAATAATCTTTTTTGCAAGTTTGTTACTATAAGATATCTGCTATTCTAGAAATTATTTTAATCGATATTCTCATCAGTGGAGAAGATTTAATGGTGGAAGCATACAGTTCTTAGAAAGAATTTTATATGCCATTGAAAAATTAAATAATCTTGTATTGAAATCTACAGTCAGTGCTACAAAAAAAGCTCCTCTTGTTCTTTTCTCATATATCTTCCTTCTGAGTAAAATCAAAATCTGTAAAACCTTCTAAAGCCAAAATTGAATTTAGGATTCTCTAATTTTGATAAATCTTGGATATGGAGTGAGATAGTTAAAATGGCTTTTTACATGTTTGCTGCTATAAGACCTCAGCTATTTACCAAACTCTTGTAACCAATATGTTTATCAGTGGCAGATAAAAATAAAGGTGGGGTCACACACTCTTTAAAATACCATGAAATGCCACTGGAAAATAAATAGACCAGTCATATTTGAAATCTACCATAAGTTATAGACAAAAAGTTATTAGTGCTACTTTCTCACAAAACACTTGTAAAATCAAACTTTCTGAAACTCACACAATCAAAAATCAATTTGAAACACCTACTAGCTTTTTAGTATCTTAGAAACATGTGATAGTAAGATAAAATTTTCAAAGAATATTGATTCCCCTAAATCCCTGCCTCTGATACAAATTATCATGTCAATTTCTAAGACAGTGAGGACTTTATAGAAGTCGTATTGTGGATTTCATCTTACCATCCTAGATGTAGATCTCCGGCACTTGAAAATAATTAATGAAATAACAGATACTTTATAATAACATGCAAAAAAGTTATTTTAATATCTTACATTTCTTCCCAGGTATTTCAAAAACAAAAAAATTTGAATTCAACTTTAACACCCCGTATCTCATAAGTAGAGGACTTTAGGATATAAGTAAGTTGGATTCAATCACTTTAATTTTGTTTCAGGAATCTGCTGTCAATGTTTGTCAGTTATTTTCAGAGACACCCTGTATAATATTTTGTTTCATCTATTAAGTTTTTACTTAAAAAATAAGCTTTCAATTGTTTCAAGTCTTCTCTCATGAATGGAAAGGTTAAAAAAATATGGAACTGCTTGAGTTTCTATAACTATTTACAAATTTTATTTTACATTTCTTTTGTAAATCAAAGAAGTTCCTTATTTCATCAAAAGTGGAGTAAATTATCCTATCAAATGATGTAGATGAAAAAGACATCTCGAAAATGTTTTTAAATTTCCAATAACAAAGAAGCTAGAGGTAAAAAACTTAAACTGCCATTTTGCCTTTTTTTTGATCATAAATCAAAAACAAAAGAAGTTAACTCAAATTTCTTTTCAGATTATTAAGCAGTATAAAATTTAGCAAAAGCGCCAAATTTAAATCTATGCTCTATCTCTTACATTAAGCAAGATCTTCATACTTGGGCTCAAATTTGAATCACCCTGCATTATATAGTTTACTCTGTGTTTCAACTCAAATGCTCTCTTGTCACTTGAGGTGCTCAAAAACCTATTTGGTCAGTGATAAACCATCCAATATAAATAATCTAATTAATTTCGGTTCTAATGTTTTTCTTATTGTGTATAATTTTGAGATACAGTACTCCAAAAATTTTGATCAATCTAAGATTTTAAGTCTTATCTCAAGTGCTTTGATGATACAAATTTGATAAGAGAACATGCTTGTCAAAATTCATATTTTAGTTTGGTAAAACAGATGACACATGAAGGCCCAGTTGCATAAAGCATAGTTAATCAAAGGCAAGTTCAGATTATGTAGGTTCCAAATATTTTGACGTTGCAGATTTGTCCATCATTGTATTCTGAATGGTTCTGGACATCATCTGCTGTGTCTGCTATTAAGTTCTTAAGAGTAAATTGAATTCTGTCCATGTTGCCAGTCAACTTCTGACTCTGTGACCATGTTCTGTATAGATTTTGCCCAAAAACTTTGAAACTAATCCCAAACACACTATAAATGATCTGGTAATCACAAGATTAGCAGGTCTGATTGGATAATTTTAAATTTACATTCAAATTTTACTATGAGTCATTGGGTGGTTAATCATATGATTAACTTGACTGTAGGATTAAGTACGCTTTATGCAGCTAGAGCAAAAGAACAAAGATATAACTTAACAAAACAAATATTGCTTCATACAGTTTTCATTTCAATATGATCAATGAAAAAGGTAAAGTATCCTAGCAAAATTATTTATAGAAAGAGTGTGCAAACATATGTCTGACTGTATCTACAGGGTGATTCTTAACTGCTTTTTTCCTTTTAAAGGATAGTAGATGGGCATAAGAGATACCGATCTAAGTTAAATGCATGAACAAAAGTTGTGTAGCTTTAGAGTTGGAATAACCAGGTTCCATTCATCGGAAAGTTCGCATTCCTCAGATTCTGTTCCAAGAGCCATTCACAAAATTGAACGCAGTGTTCATAGTCCCGTGGTGCTAGAGCTTGTACATTCTGCACGTGGTAGGGGTATAGTAATTCTTCGTGCATTGTCTGCCAAACAGTGAATTGTGAGGTATTGACTTCCCAAGCAATGTGGCACATGCTTAGTGGGATCTTTTTCAATTAAATGGGTCTCCCTCATGTCCTTGTCCTGGCTACAGTTCACCCAACGACATGCTCTTTGAATTAGAAAGACAGAAATGTTGGAGAAGATGCTTTCTATTGGGAAAACGCTCTGCATACAATCATGCAGCTGCAAAAGCATTTTGTAGTGCTTCACCATAAACTATTATCCTGTCTACAAATTTTTCATTTGATCTTTCAGTACTTTCAGATATTAAACGGTGGGTACAATTATTTAAAGCTTTATATCTTCGAAATTATGCATATTTTGTTAATGCAATTTATCACAAATCAGATTCTTTCATGCCCCCCCCCCTCTTGCCCGTTAAGAAGAAAAAAATAAGTTGAAAATCACCCTGTATATCATTAAGGAATAATTATAAACATACTAGCAGCAACTAAACTTTAGCAACTGTTTTAGCATACAAATTTCCCAAGTAAATTGTTGATTCATTTGTTTTTAAACTCTGCAAGACTTCACAGTAGTGTGCTATTGTTGTTCTTAAATGCCTATTTATAATCAATTCTTACTTGAACTCTTCTGTTGAATACTTCCAATATACAATGAAATTATTCTAGTTTTTATAACTGATCGAAACAGCAATGACGAGTCATATGATAAAATAGCAACAACACTTAAAGACAGACACGTGATATTTTCTATAGGTATTCACAAAAATTCTTTAATTGACTTAAATAAAATATCTTCAATGTTTAATGACAGATTATTGCTATACAAATTCAATAATTATAATTCTTATAATTCAGCATTTAAGAAACTACAAAGTAAGTTGTGCATAATAATTGTTGAAACATATTATTAATGTTTCATTTTCAGATACACAGCCAGCTTCAGTAAAATGTTAGACTCTTCAAGAAAAAAGATACCAGATGTACAGTAAGTATTTATTAACAATATGTACAGGTAGACAAATTTAATGTACCAGCTGAAAGTACATTAGATACCAAGTGCACTGACTTTTGTATACTTAATTTAAATCACAATACATAAAAAAGAACATTGAAGTGGCAATAATACTTACATAATTAAGCTTTCAATAAATTAAGATAGTCTAGTTTACAAATGCATATCTTCTTCAAAGAGAAACAAAGTCTGAAAACCTTGGAATTACACCCACTATTAATGCTAATTTTGCAGTATCTATTGGCGAACCTGTATGTGTTGGTTCCGTATCCATATCTGGCATCATCTACAATTATAATCAATGAGTACAACAATCTGTAAATTTTATAAAATAAACTCTTACCTTGTCAATAATATGTTTATAAATTTTTCCCTCACCATCTACATAATACGTTGAGAAACCATCATACCACCTTTAGTTATAATATGTTTTATATAAAGATCAACACAAAAAAATATTAAACTTACGTTTCACTTTTGTCAAACAGCTCTTTGAAATTCCAAAGTTTATACTTCCAAAACATAAATATAACTTTAAAACCAGAGATACCTCGAATGGTCCAGCGAACTTTTACTGAGAAATCTTCAGGATGTTTAGTAATTTTCAATATTTCATATTTAACGTATGCAAATTTCACATGTCCTACTGTTCTTAGAAAAGCTACTTGTTTGATATATTCATACAATCCTCTAAAATTATAAATGCAATCATAAAATATAATTACATAAACATAAAACAGACTTACACAGATCGTTTTCCTTGTATATTGTTTTCCAATACAATATTTGGATGGTAAATGCTATAATCAAGACTTTGAACAAATAATTTGGGCAATGTATCTGCTAGTTTTCTATAAACATGATCTAGCTTTTCTGAGCTAGGTCTATCAGTTGGTACATCAGTGTCCTTATTATGCAATACTTCTGTCTTTCCTACTATATAATCTCTATTTTCACTTTTTATTTTTGATTGTAAATAAGAACTGCATTTAATTTGGACATAACATAATAATTAGTTAATAAACTTCTAACTGAACTGACGATTCTTACCTTTCATTGTTTAACTTTACAATATTGGTACTGTATTGATTAGTAATTATTTTAGCTAAGGAGTTTGGTACATTGACTCTTTCTATATTATCAGTAACTAACTCTCGATTATCAATGGAGCTAAATTTGTTTCTTTCAACTTCATCGCTATTGTCTTCATATACATTTTTATGTTTTGAATTGGTTATTTCATATGTATTATTACTCGTACAAGTAGAAAGCTAAAAGAAAAAAAAAAGGAAAGAGGCTGGAATTTAATTTATTAACAAGTAATCAATTCTTGGAGTTTCAAAAATACCTAATAGAGGTTATAAAATCTTTGAATGGGAATAAAACAGATAAGAGAGCAGATTAGCTTTGTATTCTCAAAATATAGGCATATAGTCTTTTACATTAAACAGAATAAGTTGTAACTAATTTACCAATACTAATTTATTGAGATAAATCGTTTTTACCTTCATACACTGGCGGAGTCTTGTTACAGCATATTTATCATATTTAAGTATATTTATTCGATGTGACACGATTGAACTTAAATTGCATGTTCTGTTTGCCCATGATTTCAAGCAAAGGGCCATCAGTAAACTTTTGCTCAACTATTATCTTATTAAATTATTTCACCGAAGGTTAAAAACTCGTGCGTACCGACAACCCATAAAAATAATACAAAACGTCTGACAGTTGCGCAATATTGATATTTGAACTAAATCTTATTTAACAAATTCTCAAGCATCCTAATGTTCTTAAAAGCTGGTTTATAGTTATAATATAACTTATAAGTTTAGCATTGTTGATTAAACACCAACAACCATATCAGCGTGTAGTGATTATAGAAGTAGACCAACTCTTCGAAAATCCTTTGTTCTTTTCAAACGCCGACCAATGACCTTAAAGTAATGGTTGGTGGGTAATACCGATATTTCGAATAGATGTCGCTGCGCTACTGTCAGTGGTACAGTGACTTTAACAAGACCGTGCGACACGTAAGCACAAGCCCCGCCCCTCCGCCATTATGCATCAAATTTAAAAATCTGTATTATTAGTAAAATAGGAATATTTTTTTCAAACAAGTTGTAAGGTAATAAATAGGCACAAGCACATCATTTATTTAATTCCTGAATATTTACATGAAAAATAACTTCATAACAGAATAGACGTAAGTTCTTTAGTTGGTCCATATATTCTCTATTTTTTGTAAAATATAAATATAAAAATGAGGAATGTGAAATAAAATTACAAAGAAGAGTCAGCCACAGATTTACTGGCAAATCTTCTGTTTGCTCCTTTGGATTTATTATATTTAATTTTTAACCTAAAAACAACAAATCAACTTATAATCTTATTTTTAAGTTTATGGCAATTTAGAATATCTCGACTCATTTTGTTCATTTTATTGAAATAAAATTCTTTAATATCTATATTTTGGTTGCAAACTATGCATTTACACTGCATTTGACTTGAGTTTTCTTCTATCAACTCGAGTCTTCTCCCACATCTCCGATGCAAAATGGACCTAAAATATTTGGTTTTTCCCTTACTTCATCAACATTATATAATTTTGTATTTATTGAAAAGTGGATAACAAACCTTTGCCAAATACTAAATTTAGCACACAAGTAAGGATGTTTTTTAAATTAATTTTTTGTTCCTTCCAGTAATCCCTAAAGGAATTTATGATTATAAATGAAGCTGGCAAAGAGAGAATTTTAATTTAAAAATAATGATGATCTTCACATCCGTAACAGAATTTCAAATAATACACTGTAAGGTCATGATTAAATACAATAATAAATCAGAATTACTATTAACGTTGTACAAATTTTAAAACTTTATTACCTCACATAAATATGTTATCAGTTGCATTCCACTTGTCTCTTTTCATCTTAATGAGCCATTTTTTTCTTCTTTCTGAGTCTCTAGGTAAACGTTTCATAAGAAACCCTTCAGTGTTTGAATTACTGCAACCCACAGAATCACACGCAGGCATTGTTAACTTTGAAATATAGCAACAAATTTTCAATTAGTATCAGTTGAAACAGATTGAGACTTACATGCTACATAACCTTACTTCTTTCTAATTAGAAATTTAAATATTATGCTGTGTACACCTTTAGTGAAAATTCTAGGTTTTACATAGAGTTCAAACGTGGTTTAACATCAAATTTTGTTTATCTTATGATGAGAATTCCTTACTAATAACATCTACGTATACTATCAAAGTATTTACCTCTTTCAGAAAACAAAAACTTAGTAAAATACTTCTGTTATAAATTTACAATAGAATTCTGACAGTAGTCTTATTATAAAATTGTCCTCAAAAGTCCACAAAACACTGATTTTTCTGTTTTTTAAGTAAACACCTTAGGCAAACACATGCAATCAAACTGAAATTTCGACGCAAAATGGCTGCCTGATACCATGTGACTGGTTTCACCAATCAGAATTAACTCACTCAGTGTCGCCTCTGTCTTCTTAAAGTCACTGTAGTCAGTGGCAAAGCCAGTTGATTGTGATAGCAAGTACCGACACCAAACAAAAGACGATCGCAAATTAAGCTCAATAACGATTTTCTCTCCGTTAGAGGCGTTGTTGTTCTAGATTACATTTGGCAAGTTTAAACGTCAGTTTATAAGTGTGAGGTTATTAAAACTTAAATTTTATAAAAAATGTAATAAATAATGCTTGTTTGGAAACTTGTATTTTTGATCTGATCATACGAATTACATGACAGAGTTATCTGGATGAATCTGATTTATTCAGAAACGGTTGCGCAACCACTACGAAATCTGTTTTATATCAATTTATAAAAACATAATTGTGAAGATAACGACGAGGCAATAAAAAATATACATTTGCTTATACAAACTTTGCAAAGAATAAAGAATACGCAACAACAAGGCATTAATAATTACTTTTTTCTAACATTTAAACTTTAATAACCTCAAACTTATAGACTGACGTTTAAACTTGTCAAATTTAATTTAAAATAACAGCGCCTCTAACGAAAATAAAATCTTTATTGAGCTCAATTTGCGTTCGTCTTTTGTTTGGTGTCGGTACTTGGTATCACAATCAACTGGCTTTGGTCAGTGGCAAACTGCGCAAATAACCGCATATTCAACGCGTTGCTTCGGATTTGGTTTACTGCGTTAATGACTATTTAATTGAAGAGATTCAGATTTTTAGCAACTAATGTTGTCAATGGATGACGCAGTGTATTGCCAACACCTCCGGTACATTTCGTTTTAAATGGCTTATAAATCCACGATAGAGCCCAAACATGGCAGGTGCTCCATCTGTTGCTACTGATATTATATTTGATAAAGGGATAGCTGATACTGGTATCATTATGTACAAGTTTTTACAAGTTCAAAGTGTGTTGCGACCCCAAAGCGAATCACCTACTACTTGCACAATTTTATGAAATACACTTAATATGTAATTGGGCGTAGGTAGTAAATAAAATAAAATAGTGCACTATAAAATCCCTACTTTGCTACTAATATGTATGTCATACATACACTGTATGTGGATTATTCCATTCATGGAAAGCCAAAATTAAGGTCACGACCTGCTTAAATGAGATCCACTATCGTGGACCTCCATTTACATCTCAAGGACCCCCAGTTTTGTTTTCGCTGACATGGACCCCTTGCAGGTCGTAGTCGACCCCTGGGGGTCGATATAGACCACTTTGAGTATCATCGATCTAACACTTACAGTAACATTTGTAAATATGAAATGGTTCTAAAACATATAGTTTGTGTTTGTTATTGCAAAAAATGTAAAAATGTAATGCAGTTGTTTGTGGTCATAGGATGATGGTGTTCTATTAGGTATTTGGCATAACTGGACTTTTTTGGGTGTTTGTGTTTGTAACTTCTTTGTATGTAACATCAAAATTTCCAAGTGTTTGGCCAATGTATGTACACAGAGCTACAAAATGAATATAATGAGTTCAAAGAATCTAAATATTCGGAAACAATAATAATAAGAGAAACAGATAGCTATGAACACATAAGATAGGAATATTAGCAAACAATAAAACTTTATTTGAATTACGGAATATTCTAACCTAAAAGTCCGTCGTGCAACAAAAATACAAATATAGAGCACAATTATCCGATCTATACATTTGAATTAGGAACATTAACCAAAAGTGATGGATTGTTGTGGGAAAAAGAGGTCAAGGAAGATTTTTGTGGAGATCCAAATGAGTGTAAAACATGTACAGTTCGTCGATGAAAATAGCAAAATAAAAGTTTTAATAACTATTTTTATCTGTAAACTATACTTAGAGTAAATCCGAACATAAAGGCGTTATTCAGAATATCAAAGTTATAGCAGTAAATGAAGATTTCGAAGCTCCAGAGGCTGAAACATATAGCAAGAATGGAAAAGAGATGACTGCCAAAGAAAATATAACAAAGAAAGGTAGAAAAGAAAATGGATAGAATAGATCCTACAAACTAGTTTATACATAACGGGAAAAGAAAAATCAACAAGAGATGATTGGAAGAGAATCATACAATTGTACCTGTAAACCTTCATAGTCCCTATTCGGATCAAAATCAAAGTAAGTGAAACGGTTTCTTAATTTGGTATTTTATTACTTGTACATTGTTTTTGTCGTGATAAAAGTAAAATTATAATGAACTATTTTCTTCTTCTAGAACAGCTTGTAAGTAAGAATGTCTTGCAACACTATGTAATTGTGCTGCCATTAATGGGCCAGTTTGTTTTACCATATTATACAAATATCCGTTTGGATTTTGCAATAAAAGATGTGGATGATCATACTCTGCTGCGTTACCTGCGTCCATCACTAAAACTTTATCTGAATCCATAATGGTGTGTAGACGATGTGCTATAGTTAATACGGTACATTTCTTAAATTTATTTCTAACCGTTTTCTGAATTACGTCGTCAGTCCTAAAAAATATAAAAGATTGGTAATTTAAATATTTCTACAGTATAGTACATATAACAACATACTTGGGATCAACGTTTGCTGTAGCTTCGTCTAGTATTAATATTTTATTATTTCTTAAAATTGCTCTTGCTAAACAAAGTAATTGCCTTTGGCCAACGCTAAAATTATTTCCTCCTTCTTGTACAAAGTAATCCAATGTTATTGTTATATCTTTTAGTTTTGCCTAAATTAGAAACAAATAGGTTTTAAGTGCATTAATAAATTAAATCACTTAAGCTAACACCTCTTCTAGGGCTTTCCAAATGGCTTCATCGGAATATTCGTTAAAAGGATCTAAGTTACTTCTTAATGTTGCTGAGAATAAAACAGGATCCTGAGGAATAATTGAAATCCTTCTTCTTAAATCATTTAACCCGACATCTTTAGTGTTAATACCATCAATTTTTATACAACCTTCAAAAGAGGCAAGGTGAAATATTGCACATATCAAAGACGATTTTCCAGCTCCAGTGCGACCCACAATTCCTATCTAAAAATTGTATACCTATTGTAATATTTTTGAAATTCGTGTTTTCGAAAAATTTAGCAACCTTTTCTCCAGCTTTAATAGATAGATTTATATTTGTTAAAACTGGTGCTTCAGTTTCGCAGTATCTCAGGTAAACGTGATCAAAACTGATCTCTCCATAACGTGGCCAAACTTCGGAAAGCACTGTGCCTAAGTGTAAGTAGAATTTTTAATAAAGATACACATTATTTCAAAAGAAATGGTTAATAGGTAGTTTGGGAGGTGATTGCAATAATTTTGGAAAAAGATTTCTATGACTATGCTTCTAATTCTTATGGGTAATAGCTCTTTGAATTTAGTATTTTTAATATTTTTCTTCTTCTTCTTCGAGATGTGCGCAGGTTCTTAAATTGCACTACCAGTACCTCCATAAAAAAAGCCATAAACGTACAACAACAACGAGATTATCACTCTCAACGGTAAACTGAACTTTAAATAGCTGTGTTTCACAGTCTTAGAGAATTAAACTTATATGCATTATAAACCTTTTTATATAAAACTACTGGTACTGTTAATTCTCAAAGTATAGGCATTTTTTCCCTTATACTTATACAGGGTGTTTCCTAATGATGGTAAAAAATTTTAATAGATGCTTCCTAGGCTAATTATAAGTAAAAAAGCTCGTATAAACAAATGTCCTAAAATGCACCCCTTCCGAGATACAGGGAGTTGAAATTTATAGAAAAAAATTGGTTTTTCGTTATATTTTTGTTATGCTTTATAATTTTTTTTTCACTTTTTTTTCAAGATCATATCATAATATTGTAAATTTGATAAGATGACAATTGATGAAAAATTAAATCCAGTGGCTTAGATGCAGGGGGTTCTGTACTGTCTCCCCAGATAAAGCCTACGCTGCTGTATTTTTCCTGAAAACTGGTAACATTTACCACTTTTCTATTTAATTTAGGATAAGAAAGTATTCTTGTATTTGTTTCCTAAAACACACCGTACTCGAGATAATTCGAGATGCAGATTTTCTACTATTAACAGAATTTCGTACATTTCATCAGTATTTATTAAATGAAATTGTTTATTATGCACAAGGAGTCAGTATTTAATTTCACCATTAAATAAGATGTTCAAAATGGTCACCTGTAGCTGCTATGCAGGCCTGCAGTCTTCTGACTTGCGACTGACGTACTCTGTCGAAAATCCCGGCGGTATTACGTATTACGCCCTGTATCTCGGAAGGGGTGCATTTTAGGACACTTGTTTATATGAACTTTCTTACTTATAATTAGCCCAGGAATTATCTATTAAAATCTTTTACCATCATTAGAAACCACCCTGTATAACCAAATATGAAAATACATTTCCTGTCTAACCTTTGCTTGTTGTTTCTGATTCCATATTTAGTTTGGTATATTCGACCACTCGTTCTACACTTGTCAAATGACTTACAGCTTCTGCTGCCTGCCTTATACCGTACTGTACCATTCCAGTTAATATCAGTGCTTGTGATATTGCTAAACCAACTAGACTGCCATCTATTTTTCCATCTGTAATACACACGAAATATTTAAAATAGAGTGCATGTCAGAAGTATAGAATAAACTAATGTATTTCTTGCTTTTAGTTACTTAAACTGGCGGGTGTTTTAAATCACGAGTTATCTCAGTCGCCTATGAAAACAAAAGTAATAGTTGTTGCTTTATTCATGTGCGTCAGTGATTAAGTAACAACTACAATTGCAACTAAAATAATTTGCATGAAAGTTTGTCACAAAATCAATTATATTCAAACAGGAACAGACAGAATTGTATTAGAAAGTTATTATTATTACAGAAACGACGCATATACGGGTATTTACATGCAAAAGGTGGCCAAAAGGGGTCAAATTGTAAAATTTATTGTTGCTGCAAAAAAAATATCTCATATAAATCTTAAGGTGTCAAGGAACATTTTCACTAGAAAAACCGTCTCCTTATAGCACTTGCAGTACCCGTCAGATAAGCCCAAAGTCGACGTTTTATTTAGTTGCAACCAAACACTTGAGTTTATGTGTCGCAATACCTATATTTTGAAATTAGTATTTTCTTTTTATGCGTAACATTATAAATTTGTGTGTTACGGAGGATTCTGATACAGGTATGTATAGTGTATTTCAGTATATATTATAGTTGTAATTAATTTATAAATCCCATAACGGTTTAAAAAGATAATGCAAAGAATTTTACTTTTTTCTGTGAAATCAAACTTTTTGATAGGTTTTGTTACACTTCCGGGTATTTCCCGGTGTTGTTTTTTATTTTACAATAAAGACCAGAGATTGTAATATCACTCAATATTAACATTAGTTCCAACTTGATCCAAATCACTGAGTTATTAACTTGAATATAAATCTACCCCCAAAACCGTTAATTTCGATCTGCATCATTTTGTTGGTTTTTTATTTATTCTAGGACCTTCAGGAGTCAAAGTAATGACTCGGCAGCGTTTTTTTGATATAATTCAGGAATCTAATAAAAGTGACATTAATGGCAAACTACAATACGCCGAAACTTTTTTGGTAAAACGTGAAAAATATACTTCTGAGAACAAGAAAGAGTTCAAGAATGTGATGTGTCGTTTAAAAACAGAAATTAAGCGTAGATGGGTTTCTTCGCATTACATAAAAGAATTATTCTTGAAAAAAAATGGAAGTTGGCTAAGAGGCACTTTTAAAATACCGCGTAGTCGACAAGAACTAGGACATCCGAAAAAGAGTTTTAGGGAATCAAGTGAACGAAGCAAAAGGCGTAAGACTGAACATCTTCGCACTATTACAAGCAGTGAGGAGTTAACTTATGCTGCTCAAATGAAGTTAAGAGCTGAAGGAAGAACAGACACTTTTAAAGTTGTGCAAGACATGACTAAATCTCCTAAACGAGCAACTACATATATAGAAAGGCTTACTCGAGTAACACTCAAACCCTTCGTCGTATTTCTTGACAAATTCTTGTCTTTAATTTTCTAAATTCACTGGTCCTATATCTTCAGAAGTTATTGACAATATTCAAAGAAAATTTTTTCGTCGTCTTGGCTACTGTCAGGTTGCCAATGGCACAATTTGAACATTTAATTTAGTTGTCTTTTGAATTTTACATTGCCAGTAAATTTGATATTGTGAAATTTTTATATCGTTTTTCTTCAAAATTTCTCGATATGACGTATACCCATAATTACCTTACCGTATGTAAAAAATGTGCTCTTTTAAATTCCGTAATAAAATATAGGGGTTGCCATTAAAAAAATATCGATGACGTCATATCTCCTACGTGACTCACCCTGTATAATATTTTTTGTATAAAAATGAGCATTTAAAAATAAAAATCGTTCGTTCTTGAATTTTTAAAGAATTTATGTATTACCTTACAAAAGCACTGTATGTGTCTAATTATTAAAAAAATGTATATTATTGTTTTAAAACATCATATCCTAGTGGATGAAAGCATTTTAAGTAATTTAACAGCAAAAAATAATTTTGGCCATTTTTTCATTACAAATACCCGTATGTGCGACGGGAGGTTGGATAACAGAGAATTGCAATATTCGATTGAAAATATTGTCTAATATTCTTGACGTTTATAACAATAAAACATCTGGGAATGCAAAACATAACCACAACGAACTCCGTTTTGTTATTTCGGCGGCCATTCTGAT
>VTPC01007449.1:30735-41936 GCA_011009095.1 Ignelater luminosus
CCCAATTTAGGAAGACAAGCCTTTTGGGATGCCCATAAAATATGTAGTTAAAAGTAAATCTAGAAAGAAATTAAGACACAGAAAGAAGAGCAACTGGCAGCAGTACTGTAAGGAAATGTTTCTTTATTCGAGTCTCGGAGCTTACGGAACTCTAAGATAAGAAACTGAAAACAGGCATAGCTGAGACTATTTATATTATTATTATTGTTATTGTTTTTTAGTGGATACCAGAAATAGAATATTTAGCAGTAGCAAAAATGTACCTAATCTGTTCTTGAAACTTATGAAAACAAAACATCAAAACAAATTGAAGCCTCACTACGAGGGATTTATTTCAAAGATAAAATATATGAAACAGGTTTGCTTTACAATATTCCGGACGTATAAGAAACATGATAAAATCAGGATTACAGCTATCTGTAACGACCATTCAAGTAAAATTGGTAAAAGCAGGGACTAGAAACCTTTTGAAATAAGGGTTACGGTTCCGGTTTCGGTTATACTTACTTTAAAAATACGGGTTCAGGTTCCGGTTCTATGTGGTTTAAAAATAAAGGTTCCGATTCTGGTTCCAGAATTTTTTTGGGTTTCATAAGGGTTCAAATAAAATAACATGTTTAATTGCAAAACTAAAATTTTGAAACTCTTTTAGCATATTTTAAAACAGATTATTATACATTGGAGAACCAAGATTGCATAATTCAAATTCTTGTTGCAACAGTCACTAATTTCAACGTTAGGTGCAATTTTCAAAAAGAATAATCATAGTCTCGTTTATTATTTTCAAAATCATGGGTTTTTCCAGTTTTGTTTTACAGTTACTTCCAAACTTGAATTAAGATATTTTGAATGAGGTGAGACAGTAATACAAAATTAATACCAAGCATGGAAGATGCTGCGAAGGGGAAAAATTAAACTTTCAATAATTATCAAATAAGATTGTTCCAATAAACATGAAGCAGTTCTTATCTTGTTATCTTTGTTTATTCTGCTGGTTAATTAAATTGTGTGAGTATAAGATGTAACACAAGATTAATCAGTGCACTCGGAGCCAAAGGCTTTTAATACTTATTTTCCAGGTCATCAACAGGAAATGATTCTTAATCAAACCGTTGAAAAGACGTAAGTGACTTGTCTGATTGGGGACTACTGCAATTGCATTAAAGTTCTTTCTTTTAGTCTGAATAAGAAAAGAGAAAGAATCTAAAAAAAGTAGTCGTAGTCTACGCAGAAATCAAAAATGACAAAAATAGAACTAAGTAGCTTCTTCCTAAAAAGTGGCTGAGGTTAAGATTTAGGCTGAAAAAAAGGTTCTTTGAAATGAATACAGTATACTAAACAAAGTATGTTGACGATTACGATACGTAATGTTAGTAGCAACCAAAGAATAAGTCGGGTGGAAGAGACAGCAGTATACATGCATCTGCTGCAATAGTTAAGTTGCTCATCTGGGACTATACTTGCTCTTTTCCAAGAACGAGGAGATTCTCCTGATAACAAATTATAAAAATAAAAACATTATTCCATTTATAACCTCAAATTTATTCGACTGACACGCTTCCATGTTTATAATTATTATAATTTATTAACATGGAGTTTCACAAAGTGATAGTGAAGAAATAAATTCTCTTGATAAGCTTGAAGAATTTGTTTTGATTTCTATGCACATTGGATTTTTGTTAACGAGAAAGTAAATTATTTCACAAGACACAGTTGTAAAAGAATCTGTATTTTAATTCTTTTTAGGTGTAACTGTTATCCGAGTAAAAAGTAATGATCCTTCACTTTAAAGTTTCTTCAATTCTTTCAATTTCTACGAAAGATCCTCAGTTTATCAATGAACTATTTGTAGTTTAAAATGTACCAGTTAGAGAACGCAGTGTAAATCATCAAAATCGATGTATGTCGCCATAGACGTATCACAAACAAAACAAGACAGAAGAGAAACTGCAAACGTGTACAAACAGACGAACGTCAATGCAATGCGTAGCACACGCCGATTTGCGAAATGAAGACCGAACAGTCTTGTGTTTCTGCGCCAATGAGTCACACTACGATTTCCAGGTAATACATTTTTAGAATTTTATTAAACTCTTAGGTTTATCTAGCAAGAATGCAGGGTTTAAGAAAAAGTTAAAAAATGATGCAGAAGCCTACATAATTATTTGTTTACTTTACCCCCACAACTACTACTAATTCTTAATCATTTAATTATTTGATTGTGTGTACCTTACATCAACTAAGAAAGAAATTATTTACATTATTCAGAACGATGAGATGATCAACTTTTTTCATATACTGCATCTGATGAGTTACAAGAATTCTTGTTTTGCCCTTCAAAAAATCAACAATGCACTCTTCAAATAAATGTTTCCCGACGTGAGTATCCACGGCTGACAAAGGATCATCCAGTAAATAAATGTCAGCGTCTCTATAAACTGCTCTTGCCAAATTAATTCTGGCTTTTTGGCCACCGCTCAATGATACTCCTCTATCACCAACTAAAGTATTATCACCGTACGGCAATAATTCAAAATCCCTTTGAAGCGCACATACCTTAACTACGTTTTTATACCGAATGGGGTCATATTTCTGACCAAATAGTATATTCTTTCGTACTGTTGATGCAAAAAGCCAAGCTTCTTGCGAAGAATACGATATGTTTCCAGATATTTCTAGTGAACCGCTTTTGGAAATTAATTCACCAAGTAAAAGTTGTAAAAGAGTAGATTTTCCTTCTCCTACTGCTCCTACAACTGCACATAGAGTACCATGTGGAATTTGAATGTTAACACCATCAAACATTTTTGTACCAGTTTCCCATACTAAATGAATGTTTCTTAATGCTATACTTCTAAACTCCTTTCTTTCTATTACAAGATCTGATTTTTTCTCTAGCATTAAAAAATCTTGTAACCGTTTTATAGTAACCATTGTTTCAGCTCCATAAGTAACCGCAGTGGGAAAACGTATTGCCAAGACTAGTTGCATCAAATTAAAAAATTGTGCCATTGAAAATACTTTATCAGCTGTTATTTTATTTCCAAATAACACGTAAGTTATGACGGTGACAAATAATGTAAATTTTTCAATAAACACAAAAGAACTTAACATTGCTCCTTTTACGTAAGAATTCCATTTCAGAACCTTGATTTCTTTAAAGCGTTCAGCATTGATAACTTTGGCAAACGGTTTTTCCCATGCATACATTTTAATAACTTGAATTCCAGAGATTATTTCATACATCTTTTTTACTCTATTATCGGTTTTTTGGGCTATTTTTAATCTCAATACTGCTGTTAGTTTAGCAACAAGAGCTAAAATATAAACATAAATTAGTGTTTAATGAAATGCTAATAAAAACAGTAGGTACACTGTTACATACAATTTATAGGAACAGCAAATAAGATCAACGCTCCCAGACCTATAAAAGCAGCAACTTTAACTTGTCTCCATAGCAGATAAGTTGTAATAGCAGCTTGTATAGGCATTATCCATAAGAAATGAAAGTTAACAGCAATGATATCAAATCGACTTACATCATTTGAAAGTAAATTTACAACTTGGCCAGCTGTTGATTCAGTTAAAGATTTTTTGTTCAATTTTAACATCTAAAAATGAAAATAAAGAATGTTACGTGGGTAAAGCCAAAATTATTGAGAATAAGAAGCGTGGTTAAATTTTTTTAAGATTTTATTTTAAATATGTTCAAAGTAATTCTCTTTAGCAATAATGCACTTAACCATTGTTTCCTTCCACTTCTTAAAAGCTCCCAGCCACTCGTCTTTCGGAATGCTTACAAAAAATCGTGTTCTGCAGCATCAATCCCTTCTTCAGACAGGAATTTTCTACCTTGCAATTTTTTTTAATCCAAAAAATAGTCAAAACTCGTACGTTGCCAAATCAGGTAAATATGGTGGGTGTTCTATTACTTTTATCTTCTTTTTAGTCAAAAACTGGAAAGTTACGTTTGCCATATGGGACGACGCGTTATCGAGATGCAGCATGATTCCCTTAGGTATTTTGCTGAATACTTCTGGTAAACATTTCTTAGTGTACCATTTAGCTGTAACTGTTTTCTGTCCATCTAGCTTAATTGCACCGACCAGACTCATACTCCTAAAGAAAACTGCAATGTTTTCTTCTGTAACAGCTGTTGGAGGACGTTCTGCCACTTTTTGATGTTTAACAGAAGGTCTTTCATGTTCAAATTCTTTAAACCAGCGGTAAATTGCAGCCAAAGAAGGAGCTTGTTCAGAGAATGCTAAATCTAAACCTTCCTTACACTCATAAGCACTTAATCCTTTTTTAAAATCATTATTGGAAAATGCTCTCTAATTAATTCCATTTTTTCACTTCAAACAAATAATAAACTAGGTTCCAAGAAATTAAACTTTAAAAAATACACTACTGGTGACAGCTCAAATATTAACAAATAAAAAAAGGTCAATTTTTTTTCCTGGGCTACTATGTTTTCTTATTCTCAATAATTTTAGCTTTACCCACGTATTAGCAGTAAAGATGGTAGGTTTTAAAATAAAATAAAATTTCCGCAATGCAATGAAGCTCAGCACTCGATTAATAATCAATCTTTAAGGTACAATAATAAATAAGATTATTTCTGAACCGTGCCTAAGGAGAGTGTTAAGGGTGTTTAGGCGTACCAAAATTACACTGTTTTGTACCATTTAAGCTAATTAGTTCCAGTGATGTAAAATATTTCAAATAAAAGTATTTGAAATACGAATACAAAATACAAAATACGTATTTATATTTTGTATTTAAAATACCTCATCACCAAAAGTATTTTGTATTTTATTTGAAATACTTTTAGTAATGTATTTCCTCTTTTGAAAATACAAAATACTTTTTCCATAGAACGTCTCTTTCATTCGGCGGGATGATCATTTGGCCACATAGGAAGAAACTAAATGACGCATTATTTGAAAAATTAGTGATTTTGAAATCAAAATTTTTAACTTTACATTTGTAATGTGGAGCACAATTTTGTCAGTAAACACATATTGTGCTTATACAAATTTTTAAGAATTTTAAAAAACTCGTTTTACAATAACCTTTTTCAGTTGACAATAAGAATTTATATTGGCATTGGTAAAATTAGATCCCAAAAGGGGGTCGAGGTGGAAATAAATGTCGGCAAACGTTTTATGGTTTTAATCGGTGCATTAGATGTCTAACAGAAGTATCCTAGTTTTCCACAGTCCATCGTGGTGAGCTAATGTGAGGGCATCAAAAAACCCACGAATTCTTCGGACTTTTTTTAGTTTTTTTGCTTATAACTCCTAAACGGTGCTTTCTAACGAAAATTCTATTATATAAGAATTGAAGGCTATTGAATTCTGTGTCGAATGAGTACCACAACTTTATAATTCGGCCAAGTGGTATGGTCGAAATCGGCGGTCGAGAAACGACGATTTTTAGCTCACTCTAATTGGAGCATGCGTTTTCGAGTTGCAGAAGTTTGAAAATCATCTCAGTTTTTGACAAAATTGCTAAAAATTGTCGTTTTCGACCTGCGATTTCGACTATACCACTTGACCGAATTATAAAGTTGTGGTACTCATTTGACGCAGAATTTAATGGCCTTCAATTCTTATACGGTAAAGTTTTTTCTAGGAAGCACCATTTAGGAGTTATAAGCCGAAAACTTGTAACGGGAAAATGCTCAAAAGTAAGCATAAGTCCCGTATAAGCCAGATATCAATAGATGTTCAAGCCCATAGCTCATGTCGGAGACGGGAGTAGGTTCCAGGATAGTAAATAACCCAGGTATTGATGTCCATACCTAAACCCAAAACTTAGCTTTTAACTGAAAAGCCTAAAAGAGATACCAAAAGGGCGCCGGGAAACAGTTATGCTAAAAAGAAATAATCCGCCGAGCTGTCCCCACATCGGCGAACGTTGTCCATCAGAAATATCACCCTGTATACAGAAACTTGAAATTGCATCTGGATGCTAAAATGTACTTTCAACTTACCCGTAGGGCTTAAATTGACCCTATACATGACTTAAAAACACAAAATAGACATCTATAATAAGTTCTAGCATCTCTCTCTCTTATAATTAAAATAGACTTTTAAAACATTGACTTCATAAAATTTTTAAATTAATAAAGGCAAAATTTAGATTCTTTGTTACTAGAAATCTGACTATCAATCAAAGTAATACTTATCAAATAAAATACCAAAATCGGAAACACACAATAAATTTATTATAACTTTAAAATACAGAAAAGGAAAATAATTAACAAAGGTTTAAATCTTGACAATGTAAATTGAATTTAAAGATAACATTAAAATAAATTCAATATAAAATATTAAAATCAATTAAAAAGGCATCAGTTACAAACATAAACAAACAACATTTTGAAAAGACTTTACATAAAGAAAATGACGTAACTTTACGCAAACGAGTTTGATGAACTCGCTATTATAATTTTAAAGATTGTAAAGCAAAAACAAAATGGCAAATCAATGGCAAAGTTAACTTGTAATCTGCCACTAAAATTACATTACTTTACACCAAAAAAAGAAAATCATCAAATTGTATCAATCGAAAAGAAACAGTAAATTAATGAGAATAAATCCCTGAAATAAACTAATAAAAAAATCTAAACCTCTTTCCGGAAATATTTATAATGTTACCCTAACTTAATTTCATTATCAAACTATTCGCTATTCAAAAAGGTACACACAACATTATCATAATTTTAAATACTTCTTACTCTAGGATCCGTGGTGCGTCCACAAAGTTGTGGTAATCCATTTTTCGGAAAACCAAATGGTACAACTGAGAGATCGGTACTATTTATTTTTAGAAACCACAAAGAATTTAAAACACTCTATTGCCCTTTACACAAAACACAAACTATTAATTTTTAACACGAATTAGTATATCCTTCGCATCCAAAGATGATAAAACGAAACGATTCTTCCGATAGCGGAAGACACAGTCTTCTCCAAAGACTGAACCATAAATACGAAAAGATAACTGGAGCTGACTAATTCCTAAACGACTGGCACGATGCGGTTACTTCGTTATTTTTCCTTCTTACGAAGGTATGAACGATAGACGTTTCATTCATTTCCCAACACAAATAAAATGAGGTACAACCTTTCGACATGTGAATTTGATTTCTTCCGCTCTAAAGGCGTCTATACGTCGGCTCCTGGAGAGGCCTTCTCCGGAGTCGAAAAAAGGTGTAAATTAATGCCGGTTACCATGAACCAAAGAACCACAACTACAAAACAACAGTAGGCAAACTCACAGTCACTAAGTGTTGAAGATAACCGATCGTCATATACTAAAACGCGAAAGATGCCAAGCCCCGAAGGACCCGGGCAGCACAAGCCGTCCACGCTACGCGCTATCTGGAATTCAACTCCTCGAGAAAAACAGAAAGTGTTAACAAAGTAAACGGTTTGGTAAAATAGAGAAGTCAGTTGTATACCCTTAAACAAATTCAGACACGGACCTTTCATTAAAAATTGTACTTTTCATACGTCATTTCTCCAATGTGGACCTGTCTTTCACCAGATGTAAACTGCTGATGACAAGCGACACTAACGCTTTAAGTATAAACAAGAGTTCTAAGAAGCGATAAGGACTGAAAAATACATTAAAGATTTAAAAACAGCACAATGCACGTTTCGATAATAAAATAGAGTGTAGGATTTTATTAATGATCAAAATATAAATCAATCTGGTAAATACATTTTAATTTTTAACAAAAACTTCAAAGAAACATTAAACAAAATGCTTGATAACTATAAAAAAATGACTGAATAGCTTTTATAAACAGAAACGGGACTTTAAATTCATATTAAATGAATACATTAAAAACGAAATTTGCGGTAGAACCCGGATGGTTATGCGAAACTTCAAAATGACATTACAAACTGAAAAAAGCTCAAAAATGTCTTGGTTTTTTTGATGCCCTCACGTTAGCTCACTACAAGGAACCGTGAAAAATTAGGATACTTCCATTAGACGTCCAATAAACCGATTAAAACCATAAAACATTTGCCGACATTTATTTCCACCTCAACCCCTCTATTTTACTGGCCTAAATTTAAAAAAATAAAATTTAATTTTGTTAAAAAACCGAATTTTATTGCCTTTCCTTATTTGACCGTCTCTAAAAAAATTGTATTCGCAACACTGCTGCAATAGCATTATGCAATACAATGTTGGAAAACTAACTATGTAGCAAGCGCGACATTTTAGCAATACTGCTGCAACCATATCATAATTTATTGCAACGTTTGAAATCCATCGCCTTAATATTGCCGCACTGTTATTTTGCTGTACGAGTAAGTTCGTTATTTAAGTTATTTAATATAATAACTGATTAGTAGTTATTATAGTTATACTTAATTTAATTAAAGTTTTCCTTCTGCGCCATTGTATTTTACTAAAAGTATTTTAAGAAAAGTATTTTGAAAATACGTATTTTGTATTTTGTATTTAAATACCAAAACAAAAATGTATTTAGTATTTCGTATTTGAAATAGGAAAATTTCAAAATATTTGAATTTTGTATTTGAATACTTTTTAGAAAGTATTTTGCACATCTCTGGCTAGTTCATGAACAAGTGTAAAACATCTTTCTTACTTTCACAGAAGACAGGGACTCAATAAAAACTTTTGCACAATACTGGGTAGTTGTTATGATAATCTAGAAACTATATTATTGCGTACTTACCTACATCTTACCTTTCTATAAACTAATGAACAGCAAGCAATTCTAATTCTCATACCAGTCTGCCTTTGCAGGTATTCTACATGATGTAAGTAAAATACTAATATTAAAGATATAAGTACAATTAATCCACCGTAGATCCACATTTCCTTTAGTATAGCATCTTTTTCTCTATATTCAGATTCCAGAAATAAACCAATAAACACAAACAATGCTAATGGTACCAAAGGCCTGTACATATATCTCTTTTTTACTAGAAGAAAGATTGGAAAATGTTTTAGTATTGTACTTACCTGATGATGACCGTTTCAATAAATAACAAAACCCCTTGAAACATATAATTACAAAATATCATTTTGCGTATTGCTTTTAGTAAACTGGGTTGCACACTTTTCTCTTTTGCAATTTTTAATTGCTCATTCCAAAATTTTTCAAGGGTGTCGCCTAATTCACTAGATTTATCAGAAGCTAAAATTTCAACCAAATCTTGTATTTTTAAACCTTCTTTCACACTTTTACAACATAATTTTATTAGCCACCTAAAAATGTATTATTTATCTGCATTACATAATTAAGAACGAGCATAAATGCTTACACAAATGTTAACTGCGAAAATATATTTGCAAATTGTTTTGGGTTTTGAATTTTTAGTTTAATATTGTTGTCCATTATGTATAAAGGAAAACCAATTCTACTCTCATTTAATAAGAAGAGGCATTTTATGTTTTACAGTAGTTAAAATAAAATAAAAATAGAAATAGAAATATGTGTACTACTTGTTAATATGTCATGAAAAAGATAAGGATTATCTTTGCAGAAAATAACAATGAATAATAATTAATAATTTACTAATTGGCATTTTAAAGTATATTTCGTCTACTAATGTAAATATGTAGAAACAATTAGATAATTGTTGACGTAATTACAAAACAACAAACTAGGCCACAAACTTAGCACTAGTTAAAAGGTACTTAACGGGTGTTCAATTGAAAAGTCATTAAGTTACTTTTAATTTTTCCAAAACGATCTGAAATAAGTCTTATATTAATTTTTCTTTAGAAAAATGATATTTAACCGCTGTCAGACGGTTTTTGATTTTTGTATTGCAAATCTTGTGTCAAATTCCACATAGTAATAAATTTTTAACAGATGCATTTTTGCTTAACACGTAAATTAAAAATTCAAACATAAAAAAAACTTAGAAACTAAATAGTACTAACTCAAATTTATTTTATTTTTTAAATTACAACAGATTTTTTTTAAATCCAGAAATCTACTTTGAAACTTCTCCATACAGTCTTGAATGGAATAGACTCATTCTCTATTCACCTTGGTTACATTACGGAAGTAACTTTCAATTAAAAACATTTTATGCTGCACAGTGTAAGTCATAATTTAAGAAAACGAACAATGTTTAGCTATTAAAATAGCTGATTTGTAAAAACATCTGAAAACTAAGAACAAATTAAAAGAAAAATTAAAATCAACACGAAAACCTCTTACCGAATTTGTTACTATTTGACAACTGTCATCTGTGACTAGTCACTTTTGTTTAGGTTGTGATGTTTTGTACAAAGCAATTAATCACGTCCATTTTTCGTAGCATCCTTCTATTACAGAAAATCAAAGATATCTTGATGGCTTTCTCGATTGATCACCCGTTATAACAAGTAAATGCTTGATTGGGTAGGCTTACATAGTATAATAGGCCTTGGAGTGCTGAAATAGTCACAGTATATATGTGTATATAGTATACTGTAAAATAGTTAAGGAAGTACTGAGTTTTGACCGTCTTCTGTTTGAATTCAACTATTTTAATACAGAAGATTGTCGATTATTCCAAACGTCACCGAACTCATTTGATAAAACTTTATTAATTTAGTGTTTGTTCACACTTTACAGGTCCTGTGTATTTCCAAGAATTAATATACTAGTATCATATTGCTTTATAATATTCCATAAAATACAGGTAACTTGAACTTCAACTGCCTTCAATTTCTAAAGATTCGCCTTTTAACCTAGTTATCAATTTTTAAAACAGAACGTACAATAGCAAAGCAGATTTTTGCAATATATTTTCAAATCTGAAATAATATACACTGCTAGGTCTGGGGCAGCAGTAATGTAGCACTATAAGTCGGTATTTCTATTATTATTGTTGTATTAATAGAAAATACAAATTCGTTTTAGTAGTAGATATTTTTATGTTACTCAGCAACTGCAATTACATGCGCTAAGCCAATATTACATTGATAAAAATTTGCCAGAATTCACACGAAGAAATTGTCCAGCAGAGTACCTAATTAATCTTAGTACAGATTTCAGCAATCCGGCAATCCGGGAAATGCATAAAATCTGATCTAAATATATACGTCAATAATAAATATACGAGCTTTAAAAAATCATTTAACTTTAATTTACGTTTTTTTTTGATATGAATTGCGCTGTCATAGTTGTAGCAAAAATTAATTCTAGCGAT
>VTPC01007451.1:3828-24604 GCA_011009095.1 Ignelater luminosus
ACAACGAAATTCAGTAGCTTTTATTTACGAGTGCTGCCATCTTCACGTTGAGGTCGGAAACTTTTCAGACCATCCTCGTATTGCGTTTTAAAACTTTAATTACTTTAATTGAAAATCTGATTCATGCAAATCAGTTTGCTAAAATAACATTCCTTTCGTGGGAAATTGTTTATAATATGTGTGATCTTATTAATTCCTTTGTACATCTTTAAATGAGTTGCATTATGGCATGTAAATGAACCAGATATGTTTGAACCTATAAATACAAAAAGTGCGCAGAATTGTATCATTCAATTTCTAGTATTCAATCATTTTATACTTGTACGAATTTTCAATATATTAGGTTGACAAGATTTTGTCTTTATTTTGTTATGAACCCACATAAGATTAGTAAGCAGATGGTTCAAAAACTTTTGGTTCTGAGGTATAGAATCTTCAGTAGTGATCGGATTTCTTTAATTTTCTTAATTCTATTTTCGCGTTTTAAATACAGTCCTCAATCGTTTTATATTTTTGGGATCTTCAACCAATCTAAAGTGCAGCGATGTAGGCTCTGTTAAGTTTTAATGATTTTGCTCGATAGTTTTAGTTTTAAATTTGTTTTAATGGAATACTAAACTGTGAAAATAGACTTTGATTTTATAGTAGTAAGCAGGCAAATAAAACCACAAATTAAAGGTTCATAAAAGGTAGGCCTTATAGAAAATACCTTGAGACTTTCCCAATGGAGTGGTGTTTTCTGCAGATAATTACATAATTGATAAGCCATTCAATATCTGATTTGGTTGGCGTTGACACTGCTAATTTTTAATTTCCATTCTTATTTCTTGTTATGTACTCATAAAGAATAGATTTGATTACAATAATCTATCCTTATTGTAAGTTAGTGTTTATTACTTTCTGATGTCATCATCAACATAGCCCATTGTAAATCATAATCTAGTAAACAAACGTAATTAAAATTCGTCCAGATCGAGCTGAAGAAAAATTGCCGATGCAAAAGGTTACACAATGTAAACCTTCTGCGTAGGACTTGCGAATTGGTAGATTACAACGGTTACGTATGATTAATTGAGATTTTTGTTTGTTAAGAAAAATGACCTGAAAATCGTTAGGTTATTATGATGAGGCAGCAAACGGAATTTAACGCTTTTATTATCGCACGAAACGGTAATTCAATGGAAAATGGGGACACGTAACGGGCTGGTGGATAATTTTGATTGCACATACGTTCGCAGTTTGCGTTTTTTACAGTTATACCATTACATAGCAATAAAAATCGTGATGTCAATTCTACAACGCTGAATAATTTTTGGTTTTAAAAACCGCCTACTTAATTTAATGTTCTGTTACTTCATTAATTTTTTTTCGTGTAATTTCAAATTAGGTACACGCAAATAACTGCAAGTTAGTATACATAGGCTTAGAGAGAATGGACACTCCAAAGTTCAGCAATGCTTGTAAAAAAGAATGTGTAGCACTGAAATTGTGGGATGAAAGTGTGAAATCTGAAATTGTTATCATTATAATTAGTTTTGAAAACGGTTACAAAACTTGTTTTTAAAATGATTTGTTTAGTAATTACAAAATCGATGATGGTTGTGTTTCCATTATTTCGTTTAAAAGTTGTTTTAGCTATTTGCCAATTAAACAAAAGGTAGAAATAATGTTTTGTAACGACTCCTTTCTACATCTGCAATGATTATAACAACAAAATTGAATGATGTGTGGGAATAAGACGCAATGTCACCGAGAAGCGTAAAGAGCCGAGAGCTTTGTGTATATACACATTTGTATTAACAAGCGAATTTGCCACCGGATTGGTCCGGGCCTGTTTGTTTAATATTCATGAGGTTCGCTCGAGTTGCATTAATGCCATCTAGTGACCAACAGTATTACCACTCCACTTGTTGTTTCTTATTTATTATTTTGGAAGACTGAAATTAAATTTGTTTTACTAGAACGCAACAAATCCACTAATAATTGCAATAGATAACTGTTTAATCAATAATAGTAGGCGGAAATATAATAGAATCGATTAACCTTTAAAAGGATTTCAACTTTTAGTTACGCGATAAAGTAAAACAATGCAACTTATTTGTAATGCATTGTCTAATTTAAAAATGGGCTATAAAAATGAATTTACCTATTGAATATCCACTTCCAACAGTTAGACATGCATGTCCGGTGAGGGTTGCAATGGTGAATAAATGTGGGTTGATAGAGTCAACAGCAATTTCTTTCATCTGAAATTAATAAAAGAAAATTTAATGAGTCTAATTTGATTAAATTAGTCAATATTAATTTTTTTATCTATTGTTATACCTCCTAAAAGAAAATCAATAAAGCAGAACGATAAACAACATTTCAATTTGAGTAGGTTCTTTTATCTTTGAGATCATTATGAAGAGGGGATGGGGATACTTATTAAATTGCAATCCTATCTACGTACTATACGTTAGTACGGAAAGCAAAGAGAGCTTACTACATAATTGAATAAATTGTGACAATCAAAAATGCTACTTTAACTGTTTTTTCTTACCGTTTAACAAAACTGTTATTTTTAACTGTTTCCTTAGTGTACGTAAAGTTAATTTATTTATTCCTATCACCTGCACCACTTATGGTAATTTTAATTACAATAAATAGTAGGAATTTTTCAATAATGTATTCATGTGATGCAAAACTTTTTATTATTATATAATTATAATTAATACAAATAGCACAGTAGGTAAACAAAGCAATAATAACTTTTAACTAGTAATAACAAGTTTTTGTGAAATGTTAGAAACTTTGTTTTTAAATTTATGTGCTTTTTTTTAAATTTATGCATCGTATTTCATTTTCATACTCAACAAAGTGTACAAATTATTTATTTTTTATATAGAAAAAATATAAATGAAATTTCTTTATTTTAAGAAGATTCCTTGCAGTGTTACTAGAGCAAACTTTTACAATTTCAGACAATAATAATAATAACCTTAAAGTTGCAATAAAAAACAAATAAAAATGTGTTTAATAAACATTATATAAATAAGCAAAGTTCTACAGTTCAAATGTATTACCCAATCAATAGTAAGTGGCATTGAATCAGCTACTTTGTTTAAATATAGCAAATTTAGTTAAGTCAATAACTTAAGAGTATGTTAAGATTTATGGATGATTTTTTGTTGTTTTATTTTAACTAATAAACATATTTTGGGGATAATAATAATAAATAATACTCTAATAATTAATACACGAAGCAAATTAAATTCTAAACATGAAAACATTGATAATGCATTCTGAATTGTTCTTACATAAAAAAATTATAATTAAATCTTCAAATCGTTAATTAAGATAACTAAAGCATCTGGGTTTAGATAATAATTAAATCAGGTAGGTTAAAAGTAATTAACGTCAATGTAAACGTAAAGAGGCGAGTAAGGCAAAAAATCTAACAAGCAGTACATTAACAAGCTTCAAAAGGACAAACACTAAATGAAGACTCAACAACAGAAGATGAATATTAAAATTTAGAACATCACAGAAAAAATCAAAAGAATTAATAAAGATAACAACCATAAGAAGAGTAAAGAGAAGAGTCTTATTAAAGCAAAAAGAACAAAGCTGACACCCTTCTTATTTTTCAAAATATTTACCAAGATTGGTTTTAATTTCCTACTCCAAGGATTCAAGAATGATCTAGAAAATCAATTCAACTGTGTAACATTGAGACATTTTTACTTTAAGCTTCAGTCGTTTTATCTTGACTAACAAGACTCACATATATCTGTGCATTTTCCATACCAACTCATTCGAACTAGCATGACTTCAGTTCTAACCTCTTCATTTATACCTTTACGTTTTTCTACGTTTAGATGTGTGACAAAAGTTAATCAAGAAATTGGTAAATGTAAACAGTCTAAAGGAACAATAAAAGGGAAAATCAGAAAAATGAAACGAAAGTATAGACCCAGCAAAAAGAAAGAAAAATGTCTTTACTCATCAGTATCAGGACCAGCTAAGATCAAAATCAACCTACTTATTATAACATTAATTCCAAGTAACTAATCACCAGTTCATCTAGACTAAAATACCAAGACCCCAAAAATAAGAATCTACTTCAGTGCCTTGCAGTCATTAACTATGACATTAATGGGTTAAGTTAGAAACATTTAATGCGAAACAAAAGCAGTCGATATTTCTAGTAATATTAGCAGAAGATAATACCAAAGAAATTAGAACTTTAAATCACCAAACTCATTGGTTAGTTATTGTAAAGTGCAACTGAATATTATAAAGAAATTTTTACACTTCTATTCATTGATAAGAATAGAAGATTATTAAGTAAGCAAGAGAAATAATAAAATATTCCCAAATAATATAATATTAAGAATGCTAATCTCAAGGAAAATGATCAATGTATACCAGAAGGTAGATCAATTCTTATAGAGACTTAATTCTATAACACAGTACGTTAAGATTTTGTTCTTGTTGTTAATTAAATGTGATTAAATTAATCTGGTCAAAAACAAAGCCCAACTTCCAAACTATCACGAATAAAGCAATAACAACTCCTTATCAAGTAGCTATTAAAACTACTGATAATAAACTACATACACATATTTGCAGACAATGCAGAAACAAGTCAATCAGTGATCAAACAAGAACGTCGAGATGTAGAAATTAAGTCTCTAGATTTAATTCTAGGAAAATTCTATACAAATCGTTCCTTCCAAATATTCCCCAAAACAATGGACTTGACGCCTCAGGACCAAATTGTACATTATAATGTCTGTGTATGTATAATTATTACGGGTGTTTACTTATTCGTCTTATCAAAGTAGCCTGAATTACCCCACAACATGACTACCAACAGGATTTGCTGCATAGTGCAATACAGAATTTCTCAATCTGAGGGTGGCCAAAGAGTTTGCAAACATTTTTGTCTTACTCACTGAATCAGCCTGACCATTTGCTAAAGGTTAGCTAACTTCGCCATACTACTGTTAACATTCTCTCTTACCATTTTTTTCTTGGTTTAGAGCTAGGAATAATATTGATCTCGACTTCGATTATTATTTATAGGAGCAATTCGAATTGACAACCATTTAAATCGTAGTACTTTTAAGAGCCTATTTCTGCAAATGTTTATCTCGAATATAGTTGACATTAATTAAGATTAGGGACTGCATCCATGCGTGTAGCAAAAAGCAAGAACCAAAGCAAGAGCACAATAATCGAATTTGTCCAGTTTTCTGAATAAAAGCACAAAAGTTTAAAACAAACTAATGCGAGTTCGGATTCAATTTCTAATAATGTGTCAAAAGGTTTATGCCACTTTTAAAACAACCAGCTTGTAATTTCGAAAGGCAGAAATAACAAGTTCTAAACAAACAGTTGGTTTATTGTTAAACCTAAAACCCAAAGATAATTGAGACAAAGCAACAGTGACAAGTATAGTCAGAAAAACCAAGTTTGCATAACAGCACCATGAAAATCTCCTTGCCTAATAACACAATCTTTCTAAATTAATTTTTCTCTTGGTATTATACGCCAAGCTCCTATAGGTACAAGAAGATAGTTTGAAGATAATAGCTGAAAATGTAAGTTCGTTAGATGTATAAGAAAAATAAATGAATTTTGACCAAGACGAAGAATCTATATACCAAGAGTAGTACAACTTATGTAAACTTAAAATGGGAATCACAAAATGGTATACCATGAGAATAGGAAGTCTCTTGGGCAAACAAGTTAGTTTATTAGCTGAACCATGAAATATCACTTGGAAGATTGTTATAATTTTATGAAGAAACATAGTACTAAAATAACAAGAATCTTCTCAACGATTAGTGACATTATTTGTAAACAACACGCTTTGCTTGATTCTTTTAATGATTTCTTGCACACACACAAGAATTCAAAAATCAGAAACAATTTTTAAGAGCTACTGCAATTGATAAGCAAATTGCTGTTCATTTAATCAAAAACTGCGTTAAGGCTCACATTGAAGTAGACTGTGGGAATTGAAATCTGATTATTGGTTACTTTCGGCAATAATTTTTTGTTCTATTTATTACATTGCTTATCAATTGGGTTATTTTTTGTTTTGATGAGCATTGTTAATTTTTTGTGGTCAACATAGTATAGTACAAGATCAGATACTTTTCAAATGAAAAAAAAACAATGATTCAAAATAAGGTCATGCAACATAAAAAAACGTGTGTCGATGATAAGGTTGCAAGTAGTACACACAAAATGTTAATTTATATATTCATTTATTAAAAGACATGGTAGAATGGGATTTGGAATTTATACATGATATGTAAGTTTATAGTTGACATGATGCAATCTCAAATAATAGAAAATAAAATTTTACATTAGAAACAATAAAAGCATAACAAAGTCATGCAATTCTATAACAAACGAATATAAAAAGTAAAAAATTGCAATCAAAAAGATAAAATATAGTATACAGTGGAACTGAGTTTTATAGAAATCTTCAAGCATTGAAAACCTAATTTTGGCTCAATAATTCCATTTTGGCTTTTCAGATGTAAATTCATTTTGGAGCCCCATTAACCAACTCTGCAGCGATCCAAGATGTTGCTACATCTACCAAAACTTGGTATCTTAGACGATCACATTATGCCTTGTTCTTCAATTGAACAAAAGATTCTATCAAAAGATTCACATTGCGCTTGTTCAATAACGAATTAAAGGTAGTCTTCTGCGGGATAAAAAAATTTAAATGTTCTAGATCTGCAGTTGATACAAACCTTATGAAGAAAAAAGATTTGTAAATTTAATGATTTTACTTGAGTTCAAGAAAGAGGACAATGCTGCGATCGCCTGTGTGATCTGAAATGTAAGACTTCCAAGTCACTGAGAGAAAGAATTGGTGTCCTAAGCTTTCGTCTTATTCTATACTGTCTGTATTGCTATTTGCAAGAAAACATCTTTTGATTCACTGAACAATTTACCTAAAACGAGGAAGATCTGTCAAGGCAATTTGGTCACTCTCATCAATGATCTCCAATGGGTTACGGATAGCTGTACAATCGAATAAACAAAACAAACACCAATTGGCACGCTACTGAATTGACTTTATTTCCCATTATGCAATTTTAAATATTTATCACGCATCATATCCCAATAATTGCATACGCCCGTATGCATTTCTGAGAAAGCATTTTCTCATTGATCCAATGGAAAATCTACATGAAAACATCCGGTAAACGCTATCAATCTGATTGCAAATGGAAACATTTCTATCACATAGTACTGATGAAATTATCAATATATTCCTAATTAGAGAGAGCAAGAGGAAAACTAGCTTACGTATGTTATAAAACCGAACCAAGTAATGGATTTGGAACTTGACCCCTTTCGTAGTTTCTTTTTTCTTTTTATTTTAGCAATGGAAATGCATGATAATTCATGTTTGTCCCTTTTATACAGAAACTTTTTTTTATTAAAATTAAAAGCAAACGAAGCAGTCAAAAATGCAAAATTAAAAAGTTGGGAAAAGTCTGGAGAAGAAATACTGGAAATAAACTATAAAGGAAAGAGAAGGAACTTCTGGAAAATATTAAGGGGATTAAGGAAAGGTACGAGGAAAAGGTAGGAAAATCAGTTTTTTACGTGAATAAACGACTTGCTAACAGATGTACCTATTCTCTTCTATTCCCTTCTTAGTTTTCAGTAATTCAACATGCATCTGATGAAGAACGAAGCGGTTCCAGTTGTATATTAAAGACAGAGATCAACTTGTTTCTGGATTAAAATCACTAATAAAATTAAAAGTAAGGACAGATGCTTCAGGAACAATATGAAAAGCTCTAAGAAAGTCTCTTGGTTGACAAGGTATTCTTTGGGATGTAGATAGCACATGAAACAAAAATTCGAGCTCATATGGTAGGCAAGATGAGATAATAGGTCTCCTCGTAGAGGTTCCGTGTAATATAATACCTGTATCATTGTATTATAATAGAAATTTAATAAAGTTATCTCTAATATAGGAAGACCAGTTTTATTAAATTGTTCAAACAGGAAATCTTCTCTTCTTAACTTGCAATATTTCACATCCGCCTTTCAATATTATTTTGGGATTGCCACAAAACTATTGCCATCGTTTGGTGATTTTTCTGAAGAACAAGTGTCTGATTTTGCTAACGGCCTTGAACTTTTTTTTTAGTGTGTACATAACTCTATTGCGTCTGGAAGCCTTGCGATTTGGTGCATACCCAACAGAATGGACTTCTCATCTGTAGTAAACAGTCTTGTTTCTGATAATGCAACAGAATCGACTAATTGAACCTGTCCAAATGCAGAAATTACAGCTAATCTAGTGATATTGAAGGCAGGAGTTTTAGTTATAAGAGATCCATCACCGTCTGTATTCGAGAAACAGACCTCATCATTCGCAAGTCATAAACCATTAACAATCTATCTACAGAAAGATTTTCTTGCGTACTACTAAATTCACAAGTAACTCAGACTACCACTGCGTTTCTAAAGTATGCTCTACACTAGGTGGTTGGGCCACCACAAATATAAATACAAATTGGCTATGACTACAAAGCTCAATTCAACGTATCTCTCTTACATCACCAAGCTTGATTCTTTGCATTGGGACAAATTGAGACGAATCAGATTGCCTTGATTGTCAACTAGTAATAATATCGGTGGAGCTAATAAATTGTAACATAACAGTGCATTTCAACTATATTTTGAGACGTAAGGATAAATACAGGTATCCCTTGACAAATTGATAGCGTAGCAAACCAGCAGTGAGAACCGATATTGCTTCATCAATAGTCAAGGTATGCCTAATAACTGAGTTGAATGAATTTGAAGAGAGACCAATCAAACGCCAAAGGACATGCATTAAATCGATCACCACCGTCATCGTCAGCAAGAAAATATCCACATATTCACTTTTCATTCCAACGCGTGTCGTCTCGGTGTTTCTAACAACTCTAACAACAGCTCAAAATCAAACTAATATGATAACTGAACCAAATAAAATTTTGGAGAAGAAACTTTAGATGACCAAAGGGTTAAGAAATAAAATAAGGAAGAGGATTAAAAATCAAGATGAGATAGAGATAACAGAAGAAACAATAGAGCAAATAAAGAAGTGAGGTGACAAAATGGATAAATATCTTCAAAATGGGAAATGTAGAATATCAGGGGATTGTAAAAAAATATCGTAATCTCATTGAACAAGAAAGGAAATAATACAAATTGTGAAGATTATAGGACTTTACTATGTTTATATAATAAAACAGTAACAGAAGAACAGCTGCTTTCAAAACAGGAAGGCAGACTTAAGACCAGATACGTATAATAAGAAATGCGAGGAAAGAAGCTATGTATATATAATTTATGGAGCTAATGGAGGTACCAAGAAAAATTATTGAAGTAAGCAGCAGGAGATAATGCGACGATAAGGTGGATAGTAAGACTATATGGAAAGAAATCAGAAGAATTGGTAATTGATATAGTAAACAGTTTGGGCCCTCTTAGTATGTACCTAAATAATAAGATCAAAAGAGCAACCCAAACAAATAAACATAACGATATTGAGAAGAAAGGAGCTGAACATTAAAGCAAGGTGGAGCAAGCAGAAATTACAAGGAAACTAAGATAGATAACTAACGTGAATAAGGAACATAGCTGAATGGGTCGGTATAGGCAGGAGCTTGAAGCAGGATGCTATCGGAAAACAGGCAGACAGATCTAGCAAAAATTGGAATAACAAAATAGAAAATATATAACAGAGATCGCTGAAGCTATTTTGAATATCCCAAATGCAACATCATAATAATCACTTTAAATATTTAAAACAGTAGTTTGTTATTATAATATGAATTACAGCATGTTACACTCTGTTGCAATAAAAACAAATAGTGTAACCTTGTTGTTAAAACAGACATTGTATGTAAGACAACTAACCACGACGATCACAATAATAATAATATGCCTTTATTTAAGCAAGATGCAAAAAAAATAACAAGCAGTAAACAACTTGCGTAATGCAAACACATAGGTACCACATCTACACATTACAAACACAAATAATACCTTACAATACTGTTATATACAGTACCAAGCAAAATACTCAGTTTCGTCATTGTAAGTACCATAAAATTGCAATTTGTATTAAATAAACAAGAGAAGGCAAACTTAAGTTATAAATGAAAAAAAAAAGATAAATAATAAATAGAACTTACCCTACAAAGCACATCAGCCATAACCATTCTTCCTTCTGCGTCCGTATTTCCAACCCTTACTGTAGCCTTGGACCTGCTCATAATAATCTCATCGGCAACATAACAGTTAGAACCAACGCTGTTTCTAACAAGACTCATCGCCCCAATAACTTTAGTATGTTTTGGCTGAAGTTCATTAACGATTTGGAGAAAACCAGCTACAGCAGCAGCTCCACATTTGTCGCGACACATACTGCTCATTACACCTCCAGCTTTGATGTCTGCGCCACCAGTATCATAAGTTACTCCTTTACCGACCAAGAGTAAAGTTTCTTTAACTTCTGCAGGAGGATCATATTCCAGATAAATTATTCTACCACGGTGGCGATCAACAACGCTAGCCGCACGATTCACAGCTTCAAATAATGGATACTCTTTAGCGAACACATTGGGATCATCAATTACGGATATTTTAATGTTGGTTTTTGAAAAGATTTCTTCTACGTAGTTTTGAACATTAATTGGTGTCATACGTTCAGGGTCGGCTCCTCCTATATCGCGAGCGATAAATCGTCCATATTCTATAGCTTTTGCTAGCCTTGTCACCTGTTTGGTTTTATTCTCATTGTTGGTGTAAACTCCCAAATGGTCTAATTTAGCCGCTTTTGATGGATTTACTTCTCGGGCTTGAATGGGCTAAAAAAATTAAATGTTTTTATTATAACAATTTCTTAATGTGCGTTGGGGATATTAGTTTGTTTTGCTTTAATTTATTTCAAGGGTTTTGTTTTAGTAATTAACTTCAAGGGCAATAACCAATTGTGCTAGTTAATATGTGTACATTACATTACGGCATGTATATAAATATCTAGAATAATTGAAGACGATAATATTTTTTTAAAAAAGCTAATCTTCTAAATAGAAATAATGTGCTAAGTAATTGATAAGTTATAAAATGCCCTTCTATTAGAACTATTAATACATTGTCTTTGTAGTATACCTAATGATATAATAAAATGTAACGTCTTTACTAATTGTAACTGTTAGAATGACAACTTCCAGCATTTATTGGTAAAATGACAATACGGTAATAATTCAAATGTGGTCTCTTATCTCAGTTATAATTTAAATATTTACCTTCGGAAAGTTTATTATGTGACATTCAAAGATTTATCTAAAGTCAAAAGAAAAATATTTAAAATGCGCTTAATTAATGAAAGCGTTTTATCAATAAAAAAATCATAAAAGACTAATAATGTGCAAAACACGGGTAATAAATAAAATATAATAAAACGCCCTATGGACAATGCAACGCGCCATCTATTAAATCCTTTGATTATGTATTTACAAAGCGTGCGATTCGTGTAGGTTAAATTCTAATTAAATTCGATACGTAAACTATTCAGGCAATTAATAATTGTTTGTTCATATTGTTTTAATCTGCGCAATTTAAAAAGCAAAATCGGCATATTTTTAAGATCGAAAAAATGGCAGATGCAATAAGAAAAAAAATAAGAACGATGAAAATCGAAAATCAGGTTTTTTGAATGTGGAATGCAATTTCTTGGTGAATGAGAACGAGGCGGAAACAGAAGCAATCTTGCTTCATTAACAATAGCAATCGTGTTGAAAAACTTTAAAATTATGTTTGATTCTGTAAATTAATTAAATTCATGTAGGTATTTCTTGTAGTTGGAATAGAATCAGAATGGTAAGATATTCTATCTTACAACCTTCGCTAAATATTAAAAATATCAATCTACGTTCAGTCAACCATCAGTTGGTTTGATTTCGAGGTATTTTTCAAGGTTCATTGCTATAAATATATTATAACAAAATTTCCAAGATCAAGGCATTAACGCATTGCTTACGGTTCAAATAAACCCTTACCCTATTTCAAATAAATTTTCCAGTATGACGTATAGAAACGCGTAATTTCATAAACAATAATATTCATAAATTCGTATTATACGCAGACAACTGTCCAATAAATATATTTCAAGGTGAAGGTTTGAAACATAATTTAAAACAAAAATGTGATTCTTGGAGTAGTTTTTAAAGAAGTTTCTGAAATATTAACTTAATTTTTTCAAAAATTTACAGGATGAAGGTTATTTCGATCAGAATTCTTACCGTTATTTATAAGCTATGATTAACACAGAAATATCATTCATCTTTTTGAAGAATAGCATCAAATATCAAACAGTCAAGATTGATGCTCCTGCAAATTTCCAAACAACATAAATTACTTATATTAAAATACTTAATTGTATCTAATCTTCCTTTGCATTTCAAACTGGATAAGTTCAAGATTACATTCTTAATTCTTATATCTTCTGGTGAATAGTAAAATTCACTTCCTTACTTTCTGATTGATAGTTTAGACTAGACATTGGTAATCGTAGGTTCATATTTATTAAGCGTTACAGTCTCTCTTCAAAAAAGAGTACGCAGACAACTTAGCAATTTCTTGTCTTTCATTAGATATAAAAAATTCTTTTGCATCTATAACACTACTAATGTGTTACGTCTAGTTAACAGTGGAAATTTTGTTCTTCCTGGCAAAAACCTGTTCATCAACTTTACTCTTTGTAAAGACCTTACCGAAAATTTCACCTTATGGTTAAGCAAAATCCATTCTAGTTGGATGTCGAGGGAAGTCGTTTAAATTTGGCGTGTTTACGTAAAAAGTATTTCTTAGAAAAGATTTTATAATAAGTCCAACGCTATTCTCCGATCCTAACACAATGAGTTTTTGGTTTACTCGATTTCATACGCGATAACCTTGTTAGATTGCAGATTGCCATGAAACTTCGATAAGTAATCTTTATAATAGTATCACAATAGATGTTTGTCTCATGTTCCTAAATTAATCTTTTATCGGGAAATATAGATACTAGACTTTCAAGATTTAATTCAGAGCAAGACGAAAAATCTTCATTGAAAACTTCCTTATCTTTTGCCTTGTATTATATCTATGATGCAATGTCAAACGAACACTACAACGAATTAACTCTCGAAACACCCATTCTGCCAAACATGGCCAAATATCACGAAAACGTCTGTTCAAGTATCCAAGATGGAATTCTAAAAATAATAAACTTTGTCCTAAAACCCTTGCTATATTTCTTTATGTTCATTAGAAATTTCTGAGATATGAGTCAACGTAACTTACTGCCACTATGGAAAGCTAATAAAGCGAATAATTAAAGTTTCAAAAGCAACCAAAAGCAGCAGACTGTTTAAAAGTTAGTCTGCACTTCTGTCATAAAATAGCGAATTTAGAAGGTGAAATGTGCACTAGAAGACGCAGCAGACCTGATAGTGGATGGTGAATGATGATAATGGCGATGGAAGAGCCACACAAACTAACTAACCGTCGGCTGTGATATTGAGTTATAGTCGAGCTCGTTCGTTGGCGGACCTCAGAGTCCAGGCAGAGTCTAGTATCAGCTGATACCCCTCTCTCTGATATCGTTGTTCAACCAAGTAAATCTTCGGACGTCCCTGGTTCCTATGGGTCAGCAAGAAATTTGAATGGAAATCTCCATTATATGGTAAGAATGGCAGAAACGTAGAAATAGACTGCGCATGGCGGAAAAACCAGGATCAAGCAATGTCCGCAGCGTCGTTTCAAGGATTCATACTGTTGTTGATGAATGATTGATATTGTGCCAAAGAACATCCAGTCAACACGATACAACAGCGACGGAGCTTTGTTTGAAAAATATTTAGTTGGGACAACTACAAAAACGATGACGACCAGAACACTAGTGATATTTTGCTTTTCAGAACCAAACCGGGGTGGTAGAGAAGGGTATCGGACGATCAAACACTCTCTAAGGTCTCACAATAACAATTAACTCGTTTCGTTTAAAACCAAAAAGGCATGCCCTCTTAAGACTACTAACCTGCTCCTGTCTACTAAGGAAATCTAAGATCAACTCAAGAGACAACAAAACAATAACGATAATCACTAAAACTGATTCCTCCAGTAACCAAAAGTAACATTTCGGAAACAGAAAAACATGAGAAGTTCGTTAAATTGAAAAAATATTCCTGACCTTGTTTCCATGGCTTACTGAATATTAACCAAAATCGGGAATTTTTGAATTTTTTTCTCACTAAATATCTCTGGAAAGAAAAGGAATATGCAAAGTGAATGTAAAATAGTTTTTGTGATTGTTGTTTATTGAAAATGAATTACCCAATAGGACAAAAATAAAGTAAGTGTTTCATTTAAAAGAAATCTACGTTATTGGCGCTTTAGTAAAGCAATGAATCATCACAAGAGGATTGTTTTCACAACTGCGGTTAAATTTCTTGTCATTCGACTACGTTTTCGCCATTTTATCATATTATTATTTACACTAAAGATAGCATTTGGTTTAAAGAAAGTCGGTAATTTAGGTTTCTAGCAAACATCTAGAAAGTCACAAATTAATTTTAAAAACATGAATTCTGTTAGTTTATCGTTTCCGAGATTCCAACAGTAATTATTAAATCCCAGGCGCTGTACGTTATTCGGTTTCGACCATCTATCGTGCCATGGACGAATCCAATACAACGCATAATTTAGTAAAAATCTAGACTACTTGTTGTTATCAATCTTTGCATCATATTTGGTAAGTAAACACCAAATATCATCCACAATACATCAAATTGCTCACAATATCAATGTAATTGGTAAAGTGATAAAGTACTTGCTTGGCGGGTAGCTTTCAAATGGGCACACTCAAGGGCACCGGTAGGATTTTTTCCAAAATTTACAAACACATTCATTTGTCAAGAAGGGCAATCATAATGCTCGAAATTCAAAACTCAAATGGTTTTTAAGAGAGAACATTTGATTCTGAGCGCTATAATTAAACTTGTTCTTTCTTGGCAAAGAAAATGGTTTCCAGTTACATCTTCCATCTTCTCCCCCTTACCCTTTTACATAGATATCTGATTTATCAATATTTTAACTTAACTATTGGCTATTTTGTAAAAACATGCTTAGTCAGGAATTGTTTAACTAGGATGAACATTGTTTGCTGGTATGCAATGGTATGGACAGAATTTAGATCAGACATCAAAGATTATAGAGTAACTGATCAACTAGTTTAGTATCAAATACGCCTCTTTCTTCCTAGTCCAGCATCTCAGAAGCAGAAATTTGAAACTATGAGAAAATAAAGAAGGAGGTTTTAATGCTCAAAGATGTAGGTATTGACATTAAAATCCTTTACTAACAGATTGTAAGCCCAATTGGAATATGCTACTCGCGCTGTATAGAGGTGGCATTCTATTCAATATTAAACTAAAAAACTGTGCTGCAGGTATCCAGATTTTGGCAAAGAAAAAGGAACAAGGTCATTGCATAACGATGTCGTATACAGCACAGATACATAAGAGATTATAAGATAAACGCAACATGACAATATTGATTATAAAGGGTTTTCCAATAAGAGGTGTTATTTTGATATTCAAAGAAAAGTGCCATTTTTTAATATAAATGATCGGATGTTTATTTCATTATAAAGAGGAAGGTATGCCGTTAATAGTGGAAAATAACATCAGGCAAATGACCACCACGACCACGCTTACAGGACAATATCCTTTTCATGAAATTTTCCATAACCAAATCGCAAAGTGGCTGCCCTATGTCCTCGATAGCCTCACGAATTCCATCTTTGAGGTCTTGAATCGACGCTGGGCTGTTGGCGTAGACCTTCTCTTTCACGTGGCCCCAAAGAAAGAAGTCGCAAGGTGTTAAATCACAAGACCTCGGTGGCCAATTGTGATCATCTCTTCGAGAGATAACACGGTCCGGAAACTTTTTCCGTAAAAGATCAATGGTTTCGTTGCTTGTGTGGCACGTAGCGCCGTCTTGTTGAAAGTAAACGTTGTCCAGATCAATACCATCCAATTCCGGCCATAAAAAAATCGTTAATCATCTCTCGATAGCGCAATCCAGTCACCGTAACTGTTGCTCCAGCCTCATTTTCGAAAAAGTAAGGTCCAATGACTCCGCCGGACCATAAACCGCACCAAACAGTCACACGTTGAGGATAGAGAGACTTTTCAACAATAACTCTTGGATTTTCTGAGCCCCAGATCCGACAATTTTGCTTGTTGACGAAGCCACCGAGGTGGAAATGGGCCTCATCACTCAAGATGATTTTTCGATGGAATTCTGGATCATTTTCATGCATTTCAACGACCCAATCAGCAAAGACACGACGTTGTTGATGATCGGCCGGCTTGAGTTCTTGTGTTAACTGGACTTTATAAGCCTTAAGACCCAAATCTTTATGCAAAATACGGTGTAATGACGTTTGTGGAATGGCTAATTCCAAAGAACGACGAGGAATGGACAAACCTGGGTTTTCTTTAACACTTTCGGCTACAACAGCAATATTCTCGGCTGTTCTTGAGCGACGTGCACGGGTTTTATTCTTCACATCACTAACTTGTCCCAAGAGCTCGAATTTTTTCACCAATTTCTGTATTGCGGTCCGACAAGGTGCTTCACGGTGACCCAAAAATGTTCGAGTTTTACGAACCGTCTCTGCCAAATTTTCACCATTTTTATAGTGAATTTTAATAATTTCAATGCGTTGTTGAAGCGTGTATCGTTCCATATTTATTAATGGCGTAGTTTCTACTTGTCAAATGTCAAAAAATGATAGCTTCAAAAGTGACATCTACCGAAATAGCGGGTTATTCAAAATAACACCTCTTATTGGAAAACGCTTTAGTTAGACATAGAGCAATCTATTATATTAAGCTAAGTAAAAAAATTAATTATGTATGTGTGTAAAACAGTAACAAAAAGATGTTATTACTGATTAGTCTATACTCATTTGATTAGGTATGCAATAATAGATAAAAAAAATTAATTTACGGTTGAAATGTGTACACTAGATAAAAACATTATGTAGTGCAATCTGAATAGATCACTACGTTATTAACAACAGTCAGATGTTGCAGTTTTGTAAGAATAAGTTGCGTAAAGCTGAATATGAAACAGTGCTAATAGATTTGTATTGAAGTTTGATTAAAGTGATTCATAGTTGAGTTGATTAATGTTCTCAAAACTGCTTACTTGAATAGAATACGATATCTATCTTTGTAATGACTAAAAGACTCTCAAAATTAATACAAAATGTAAGACCAAACAAAAGCATAAAAAAGTTTTGCTAAGTCGGGTAGATCTTAGAATAGCTTCGAAGTCCCAACTACAGAGGTTAGCATCCGAGGAGGAGAGCAGACCGCTCCGAAGTGTTCTAGATAAAATAACTTTGAATAAAATCAAACACACTTTGAAGCTTTATCCCATTGATGATTTGATAGTTCGAAATAATATCAGTGGAGATGTCGACAACATTTGGAGACTCTTAACATCATCTGCATTTACAAAAGCAAAAAGAGTCTGAACAGAAGGCCGTCCAGAAATAAATAACATGGGATATAGATTCGAACCTTGAGGAACTTCCAAAAAATATCTTATTAACTAGCAGAAGCCATAAACAATTTTTTCCGTTATCAAGTTGAGATTATATCAAATCAAGGGTCGAAAAGAAGAGAAGAAGGCGTGAGAGACAGTGTAGAAACCGCTGATCGGTTACTCAAAACGATACTGTACATGTTGATTTCTATCCAAGCTAGCGTAACCAGAAACCTGAGTAATTTCCTTTTAATTACTTTTTTTTTGGTAACTAGTAAGGTCTACTGAGAATAATTAGCATTACGAAAATTATATGGTTGACTGCAAAGAGAGTAGTTAGAGAGTGTATGAGAAAAAGCGTTAACAATTTTCTTTGGCATTTAATAACATTTAATGAAAAAATTCAACATAACCGAGGTATGTATGCAGGATGGGCAAACGAGATTTGAGTCATAAGTTTTGTCTCTTTTGAGTTTAATATAGTAAACATTCAAGCAATTTCTCCATTTTCTACGGTAATATACATTTTATAGAACGTCAACCATATCTAAAGAAAGCTCTCTATGTTGTTTTACTCGAGTCTTACTTAGATGATTATGTAGAATAAGAGAGTTGTTTTATATCTTAACTATTTTCCTGTGTTAAAGACAATAATACTGATAAACAACCTACGTACGTATTTGTTTTTATTGTCTCGGGGAAAATGTCAGTTTCCTTCAGAGATAAGAGATAAAGCAATGACAACCAAATGAAGATAGTTATTTTCATAGTAAGTACTTATTCAAATATTTCCCTTTAGCTTAGCACGGTAAGATTTTTATTTTATAAATAAATTTCAATTTGGCATACCGTTTGCAATTTTTGTTTTATCTCAATCTTTTATCTTTAACGAGCAAATCAAAAAATTATTCTGCGTTTGTCTATTATTTTTTACCTATAGCGAATAAGAGCAAACAATTAAATAAACGACTCAGCGCCTTAACGAATTTGCCTACATAATCAATTAGTTAGACTTTGTCCAATGTTCTAAATTTGTTTTTTATTGGTGAAATAATCAAAAACTGTTATGATTTAACCAATAAGAACAATATCATTATCAGGCGACGGTAATCGAATGCAATGGGAACCAAAGTTTTACTGTGGGGTGTGTAGGTTATTTAAAATAATGCGTAGGTTTTCTTTAATTGCTTGTTATTTTAATAAAAGGATATTTTCTTCTCACGACGGCATCTGTATTGGTTGATCGGTATGTACACTTGTTTTAAAATGTTGACAACTTAAGAATTTTGCAATTGCAAAAATAATTTAAAACAAATTGTTATGTTATTCTTACATACAAGCAGAAGAAAGAATTCTCAAAACAACATTTAGTCTATTTAAAAGATTAGTTATTGATTATATTTGCTAATTCATATCTTGTTGAAGAAAGAACCTAATCTTCCATATAAAAAGTTTCGGTAATGCTTAATATATGTAGATAATTGCAGAAAACATGAATAAAAGATTCTCAGCTAATGGTGATTATCATAATATGAGATTTTGCATGACAAATCTAAAAGAAAATCTTCAGTGATATTACAAAACATCTTTCCTTTCAGGTAGATTAGGTTTTGCTTCCGCTGTTGCAACCGCCTTGCCTTAACTTTATGCAATGATTACCGAAACTTAAAACTGATTAAGAAAATTTGCGCAAAAAGTCTTACAAAAATCTTTTTTTTTTCTCTTGACCCTTTAACTAGATTCAAAGCAAAATGCAACCTCGTATTAGAATCTTGATGGTATTACAAAGATCAAAAGAACATATTCAAGATACGAATACAGAGCTTTTATCATCTACCATAGATTTTCTTAAACTGTCTGGCTGTATGCAAACCTTCTTACTTACAGTCCACAATTTGGAAAAACTCGTTTTAATCCACTGCGAGGTCTGCCGAAATTGAAATACAAGTCTGTTAATACTTCCAGCAGAACACAAAAAACACAACCTTGTACAAAATTCTCATCGGTTTGGGAAACGTGACAGGTTTGAAAATCCGAATGACAGCATAAACTTGGAATTTATAAAGCAAGTTGGGCTTTATCCCGAGGCAACCTATAGCAAAATGTACATAAAGAGAAACTTTATCATCAGTTATAGTTTAGTTAATATGTTAAAAATGTTACAATCAAGGACAAAGGTAGAAAATATCATTTTGTTCGACATAGAAAGACAGAGATAGAAGAAGAAAACTATGCCCGAAACAGAAACAGCAGAGAGCAATATCAGAAATGAACGTCTTAGGAAAAATCGTACAAAAGCAAAATTAGATGGAATATGCAACACGTAGATTTTAGACAAATGTGCCAAATAGTCAATATTACTAGCTTGGCTGATAGGAGGAAAACAGAGTGGAACAAATACGTAGATAGAATCGACGAGAATAGAACGGTAGAGATTGCAAGGGATGAAAGACCGGAGGGCAGAAGAAGCATGGAATACTCAAAAAACAAAAGAACTACAGCTTCAGATAAAATAGCGAAAACAGGCCTGAAACATATTTAGTAAACAGAAGCAGAACAAGATATAAAGTGACTTTAGATTTCTCAAAAAGTAATGATACACTGGGAGTGGAAGAACTTTGTCTATTCGAAGAACGAGAAAAACGTCATTGATTCACACATTATGTTAGCACTCACTAGCAATTAAGCTAACCTAAATTGCGATTTTCTATTTTTACTGTCAAAAACAAATATTTCAGGACACCAAGCCATAGAATTGGCAGTAAATGAAAGATGTTGTAGAGATTCATAAACTATTTTAAATATCGATCTCTACTACCATCCTCGAAACGCACCTTGCCGTGCTGTTTTATAGCCGCGAAAACCGCGTGTATTGAATGTTTAGATTTAGCGAAAGGAGAGCATCTAACTCAGAAATTCATCAAGATTAACATACAACAGAGCTATTATGACTTATTTGGCAAAACCACACAGAGAAGATAATTTTTTATACCCAAAAGAGGGCCATAGTTAATCAGTATTGTATTTTGATCGATGATTACTGTTATCTAGTATTTTAACGACGTTCGTAATCCTTTGACGGTGATGACTCCAAATTCAGAAATGTTCTTCGTTGCGCATACGACGGCCATGTCAACCTGCAGAT
>VTPC01007451.1:25004-63037 GCA_011009095.1 Ignelater luminosus
TAGAAAGCGGCGACGAAAGTGATTGCAGTCTCCTCTAAGATTCTGAGGACAGTACGTAAACTAGAGATGGGTAACTCTTGAACGATCTGAATCGACTCCCAGATATTTGTGTTTACAGTTCCTGATTCATTTTACATCACAGAGTGAATGATGCCTGATAACCCAACGATTACAAGTAATTTCAGCAAGATTCTCATTCTTCTTGCAGAAAAAAACAAGCAGTCTTTTACTATTCTGGAGTTAGCTCACCAAATGCCAATATTAGAATAACAGCTCCCAACTCGACTCACACTCCTTCGATTTAACTCAAAACAAACTTGATATTCTTGATGGAAACAGTTTGTTTCGTGCTTTGTAACACAGGTGGACCAAGTGACTCAACTGAGCATGTTCAATCGATTCGGTTGGATGAAAGAACGGTTAGCCACTATAAATGTTTATCATTCGATGAAAAAATGAAAACCAGGCGAGGTCACTGGAAGCATCTCGGAAAGTTATGTCCAAAATAATTGAAGAATGATGATATTGTCACACTAAAATAATAATCAAACATAGTAAGGATTTAAAAAGCTTATTGGAAACTTTAAAGGTAAGAGGAGTGATACGGAATAAAAATAAATGTGAGTGTGGCTCTTTTTATATCTCTAGGTTATTTAAGCTAAGATATACTACGTTTATCCGTCCATGGGCTCCCCAGAACTGGAGTTCTTTGAATCATCCGTTATTTAGGCTACTTTGAGCAAGAAGAAGGTATTAAATCAGATCCAACTAAAGCCGTGCTTGGGTAACCATCACATCCAATATAACTCAACCAAGAAGATTTTTAGACATGATGAACTATTTTGTTAAATTCATGGATAAAGTACCAGAAGAATTACAAAAATTACAGGAGAACTGCTACATAAGAAAGATATATTCCAGTAAACAGAATTACTTCAGAAGTATTTGAAGAATTAAAAGTAGCTCTAATAACCATTTCAGTCCTGACAATTTATGATTCAAATCTGAAAACACGATTGTCTGTAAAGGCATCTAATTATCGAATAGGAAGCTTTTCACATTTGTTAAATAGATGACATTTCTAATAATTCTGCTATTCGAAATATGCAGAGGTGCGCCAATTAAAGAAGGCAGATTCAATTGAGCTACAGTTCAAAGAAGATTTTAAAGACGTACAAATTTAAACACATAATCAGCAGCCCGAAATATGCACAAGCTTACGCAATGACGGTGCAGGTTATCAAAAACGCCATAAAAAAAATCAAGATACTTTTCTCGGTATGTCAGCATACCTTAATCACACCTTTATATTGCGGCGAATCACCAGACAAGTTGTAAATGGGCCGAAACCTCAGAGATAAATTTCCCCCAACTCAGGAATATTTGAAATCGAAGTTACCTGGTTTAAATTGGTTTTCCAAAAGTAAATTCATTATTAAATTTCTATATTTAGTTGGTTTTCTCTGGGTTACAACAGAATATATTCTAAGTAATAATAAATAAAAAAGAGGAAAATCATATTTAAGTATCATCCATCGCATCAATCATTAGTTCTTACTCATGATTCATGAATAAAGTTGGAAAACTTTAATAGTATTTATAAGTAATTTTGTATCGCAATCTTTAAATACTAGATCTATAAATTCTAAGACATTTTAAATCTTAATTAGATATATTCAAATTAAGTGATGTAATTAATAAGTCTGCGTTATGGTTTGGTACACTTCATTACATAAACCTGTCAAACCCACAGAAACACATTGTATGTTTTATCTGTGAATATCAAACAAATGACAATACAGAAATTATAATTAACAAATATTTTCACATTACGTATTTAATTGTTTTAAAGTGATTCGTTGATAACAGCTGGTGCCAACTATTGTCATAACTATTTAGTCGTGAGTTTAAATAATTTTATCAAAACTCTTTGTTCTGGTAAATGTTTGTTAGAAATTAATCATAATGGAATTTGCCCAAACAAAGTTCGAATTAGAAAACTATTTAAGGAATGGCAATGATAATTATTGATAACTTAATTCCATGTTTTGCAGTAGAATGTAAATTAATAAGTTTCAAACAGATTATTGTTATTTATAAACTTAGGCTTCTGGCTGTGATTTCGTTTTTTTTTGGGAATTATCAGAACTTTTTATAACATTGTGTCATTGGCCTACTATACTGTTTAATGATATTATTATACGTTAATTTAATTATTACTACTATATCGTACATTAGATACTCTGTATGTATATTTGATAATTTCATTTAAAATTAAGAATCTAAAAGGCTACCGATGGAAAAATAAACAAGATGATAAGAATATCATAAACTAATACTACCGCAAATGTTCATAAATTCCCGTTTTCTGTACTTCTAATAAATTATTTTTAACAAGCAGTAACAAAGTAATAATTTGTATTTTCGATTAAAATACGTTACGTAACTTTTAGGAAAACAACATATCAGTTTTATCAGATATTTTTCAAGTATCGTAATTTATCAGCTTGTCAGAATTGCAATTTTATTAGCAACAGTATAAAATTATCATCTACTGGATACTAGGAAAACATTACTTTTTCAAGTATTTGTGTTAATAAAGCATACTCAGACGTGAACTTGAACTTTTTTAATTAAAAGTCCTCACGGTCTCCTATTGAGATTCGTATTATCTCTAATAAATATATTTTAAGGTCATGACGTAAATGCCTTGAATTTGTAAATTTAAATTCTAATAATGTAAACTAATTTTTTTAGATTCTAATTTAAAAACTATTTTATCATATTTTACAAATAATAATGTTCTCATTCTTTAATTTTGTTATAAAAAACTGTCTCACCGTATATAACGCTTCAAGAATTCCAAGAAGGGTTACAAGTTCGGAATTTTCAAAATTTGAATATTCTTCTAAGACGACCAACAATTTTCTTATTCCCGCTTTTAAAGCTCTCTTTAATCCCTTCGCTGCTGTTTCTTGTAAGCTCCTGACGTCATCATAGTCAGGATCTAGAGGGCCTGTAGGAGCGTATACTAAACGACCGGCCGGTAAATCCGGAAGCGGTAAAACAGCAATTTCCGTTTCCAGTGATGGGTCATAACGTAAGGCAGATGTAATGACGGATTCCAATTTTGATGCTGCTTTTAAAGGTTTGGTCGGTGGGACGACTACAAGAATACCATCGTAAGCATTGCTCGATAGAGTCGTTTCTTCTATAATTTTCGGAAGAGTGGAGCTGAAATTTGTATACGTATGTCGTTATATGCAACGCCTGCAAACTTGTCTCTATATTTACCTTGCTCCGTCTTTCATATTGCTGGATTTATTATTGTTCGCTAACAACTGAATTCAATTTTGTAGTTTTCTGCTATATGAAAACTTAAGAGGTGCATCACCAAGTGGATATAGAGTGGGAGGATATTGTTTACATGGTTCAGGAATTACCAACCAATCGGCTTTTGTCGGTAATTTGCTTTGATGATAATGCATTAGCTTAAAATCCTACCCCGATTCTAGGAACCGCTTCCAACAACATCGTTCTAGTAGGAATTTATTAGATTGTGTGTAGGTGGCGCCAACGTGTAGAAGCGTTAATGTTAATTCAAGTAACCTGTCTTTTAATATCGCTAGCTTTCAGTGCTACCTGTATTTGCGGTTCGCAAAAAACTTCGAAGATGGATCTGATTGCGTAGGGTTGCTTAAAATTAGTCAAACCTTTTTATGATTTACGTTTTTTTAAAATTAATTTCCACAATTATTACATAATTACCAAATACGTTGTATTAACAATTAATCGATTTTTTTCTATTAAGGTAGGTGCGGAAAATAAGGCCCACGTAAGCCGTAACGTTTTATATTGTTTATATTTATATTAAAAAAAACTATCAATAATTCTAAAAAAAACTGCTATTACGTTAAAACGAGTATACATTTAACCAGAGGAGATTTGAAAATAAAACAATTATAAGGCAAAATAAAAAACATTCACATTCATTATGTTTTTTAAATTCTGCAAGTGGATTCTGTTGCATAAATGGATAGATAAGTAATAATGTAACACACAGTACCTTATCCACGATGTCTATTGATAAAAAATGATTCATTTTTGAGCCCTTTTTTAACATTCGGTAATTTTAGTCTCGATTTCTTTTTTTGGTCATAAATTCAAAGATTCAACTCGCAGTACTGCACGAAATCAAACAAGAAAAAACATTTTTATCACAAATATATCATAGGGTAAACTCTATAGTTGTTGGCCTCTTAGGGTTTTGTAGATCATTTTAGGTTTATTCTAATTAGTGATTAATAATACAACTTTTATATCATATACCACTTGTTGCTTAAAATCTCATCTTTTACGAAGTGTGTACAGGAAAGCTACATGTTTTTGGTTGAATTCGTAATTAATAAATAACACGGAAGTTATTGCTTAGTTACAGTTATTGGCCATGTTGGTTGTAGGAATTGATCACTCACAAGATAGTTATTGGCCATATTGACTATTATTTTCAATAAAGAAAAAGAGGTAATACCTAATAGGTATATAAATAAATAAAAAATACGAGGGTGGTCTGAAAAGTTTCCGACCTAACAAAGATACCAGACATTTTTTCTGAATTTTTTTTTTATTTTTCAACATAGTCTCCTTGTAACTCTACACACTTCTCCCAGCGATGCTCTCATCTCTGTAACCCGTCCAAATAGTACTCGGCATTTTTCTCTGCAAAATAATTCTTCACGAAGGTGATTGCCTCTTCATTTGACGAAAATCTTTGTCCTCCGAGCGCAATTTTTAGATGAGGGAACAAAAAGAAGTCGCTTGGGGCTAGATCAGGTGAGTAAGGCGGATGGTCAAGCAGTTCAAACCGTAATTCGTGGATTTTCGCCATGGCAACCGCTGAGGTGTGAGACGGTGCGTTGTCTTGGTGAAACGGGATTTTATTTTTCTGCAAATGTGGCCGTTTTTTTCGCAAGTTCTGCCTTCAGCTTGTCAAGTAATAATGCATAGTATGCTCCTGTAATGGTTTTTCCTTTTTGAAGATAATCGATTAAAATAACTCCATGACTATCCCAAAAAACAGTCGCCATCACTTTCCCAGCCGAAAAAACAGTTTTTGCTTTTTTTGGAGCCGGTTCCCCCTTTGCAGTCCACTGTTTGGACTGTATTTTTGTTTCGGGCGTATAATGGTGTATCCAAGTTTCATCTACAGTAATTAATCGGCGCCAAAACTCGGATTTATTTCGCCTAAACTGCGCCAAAAGAGCGTTGGAAATATTTATTCGAACACGTTTTTGGTCTAACGTGAGCAAACGCGGCACCCAACGCGCGAACAGCTTTCTCATGCCTAAATGTTGATTTAATATGTGACAAACACGTTCTTTTGACATGTTCATAACCTCTGCTATCTCTCTCACTTTGATTCGGCGGTCGTCTAGCACCATTTGGTGAACTTTGGCGATGTTTTCGTCGGTAGTTGCAGTTTTTGGACGTCCCGAACGTTCATCGTCTCCCAAGCTCTTACGGCCACGTTTAAATTCAGCAGCCCAAAATTTCACTGTGGTAAATGATGGTGCAGAGTCCCCATACACAGAATCCAACTCATCTTTTATTTGCGAAGGCGTATTGCCTTTCAAAAACAAATATTTAATGACAGCTCGATACTCGATTTTGTCCATTTTCACAAAAAAACTCACATCAACTCACTCAAACGACTGTTACATAAAAACTGCTCGTCCAAAATGGCTGAAACTTTGGTGAGTAACTGTCAACAGATGAACAACGAAATTCAGTAGCTTTTATTTACGAGTGCTGCCATCTTCACGGTGAGGTCGGAAACTTTTCAGACAACCCTCGTACCTGTGCAACAGTGTTTTACATTTACAATATCTAAATAGAAAAAAAAATAATTTAAAGGAAAAAATATTGTAATAATAAGTATAACCATAAACAATTATTCACATGGCACAAAAAGAAAAATAAAACATTGTGTACGTTATAAAAATCTTATTACTAAACCTACACAAAAACCATAGATTACATTACTGAAATATGTTTGTAGCATGTTGCAGACAGAAAAGATTGCAGATCATCTGAAAAGTCATATGGGAACTTACTTTCTACATTTTGTGTGGTAACTCCGTATGCAGTTTTTAAATTTTATACCTGGTTGAAGCAATGTTATATTATTCGCACATGAGTAACATAACCCTTGCTTGAGTTTTTCGTTTTCTTTAAATTTCAGTTCATCTACATTTTCTTCAGATAACTGTCTTGTAACCTTCTGAACTTCGTTTTCGTTTTGGATATGTTTCTCATCAGATAGTAGGTCATAATCTAGTGCAATGTTTTTAATGTCCTGTTTTTTCAGACAGCACTGCCGATGATATTTTAATATCGGAAATAATGATAATTTTCTTTTCCTCTTTTGTCGTTGTATCTGTTTTAGTGTTTTTATTTTTAGATATCTTTCTTTCTTTAACCTTAGGGTTCATTTTAGACTTTTTGGTTTCTAATTCTTTTTGTTTTAAATTTCGTTTAACTTCTCTTTCTCGTTTCTGATTTTATTTTTCCTGTAATTTACTTTCCTTCTCATTTTCTTTTCGATCATATAAATGTTTCCAACAGGAAGATATTATTACATACAGCATCTTCTCTGTGCTCCTCTTTCCTTTTCTTTCTCAAGTATTTAGCCAATAAAGATAGTCTTCTATGTTGCTAGATGTAGTATTCAAGGAATTACATTGCTCAATATTCTCTTCGTAATTAATTAATAGGTTAGTCTGTTCCATCTCCGTATGACTCATTTCTGGGGTATGAATAAAATTATTAACAGTTAGTTGGTGCTAATTTTGAGTCTGCCTCTCTGTTTGTGATTCATTAGTAGTTTTATTTGTTTGCTGCCATTCAGAAATTACGTTTTCTTCCAAGTCAACTTCTTCAATTATTATTGGAATATCGTTAATGTCAATATCATCTTTGTTGTTACTTATAACAGACGTGCCATTAAATTATCATTATTTGATTAATTATTATCATTAAATTGAATCAGAAGTCAGTGCTGTATTTTGTAGGTAATCTTTCTTTAATACCTCTCCACTTCCCTTCTGAAATTTTCTCTAAAGTTTAAATAAAATAATAAAATCATCTTCATCAAATCTTTAATTTGTTGAAATTTTTGTAGTCGATTGTTTTTGAACTGTGTGTAAGATAACGTACAAGCAGAAGATACATTCTGAGTTGTTGATTTGTGATTGATGTTATTAGTTTTGCCAAGACATTTACTAAAATCGATGGCGTCTGAGTTCCATGGAAATATCTCACAATCTTTGAAGCCATTTATTATAATTTCTGGTTTTACTACCTCATCTATCACGATCTTTAGGATAGGTGCGAAATTTTCCTTGGATATTTCTTCAGCAGAATGATGTCTCCAATTTACAATTCCTTTTCACCAACCCTCTTTTAGCGGCTTAAATGTTGATACATCACAAGGTTGAATAATTCTCGTTGCATTAGGATATAAGGCAATTAGAACTATCTGCAGTTCTGTGCATAAATCGCTGAACTCTTTGTCCGTCCACGAATAGTACAATGGGAAATTCAATATTTTGTTTCTAAACACTTGGATAAAATACATTGCTTATATATTCATAGAATATTTCTCTTTTCATCCAACCAGTATCGCTTTTTCCTATGCCCCAATCTCCCGGAACCCCATTAACAATTTCTCTTTTGAGTCTTTTGCATGGATATATTACAAGGGGTGGCGTATTATCGCCTGATGCATTGTATGAAAACATAACAGTGATAGAAGACTTTGCCTGGCCTGAATCTATTTCATATACGTTCTTTGACCCTTTTGAAGCAACCACCCTGCTTTTTTGAGGACAAAGTTGGAATCCTGTTTCATCCCCATTGAATATTCCTTTTGGATAATTTAGAATATGCTCCAGTTTTTTTTCTTCGAGATATAAAAAAATGGAATTAAACCATTCTCCGATATCCGGTTCACTAACGTTTGCAGAAGCAGCGGTAACTTCTTTTGCTTTTCGTTCTGTTAGTTCTAGATTGCGACGTAAAAATGCTTTAAACCAGCCTTCCCCAGGGCAATTATTTTTAAATGGACAAGGCCGAGAATTCTTTTCTAAAAATTGCTTAACTGACCAAATGGTGTCTTCTTTCCTGCGCGGGAAACCTTTTTCTTTGGCCACAATAATCCAGATTACCATTTTCTTTTCTTCAGCACTATAAAACAGGAGGCCTGTGTTCAGCTTTCGTAAAGTTTCCAGACAGCCGAAACTGCGATGTAGCACGGGGTACACCAAATCTTCTTGCAGCTTTTCTTAAAGGCATACCCGATCTAAATGCATCTAAAGTATTCTTCAAGTCTTCGGCGAAGTATTTCTTTTTATATTTTTCTCCACGTAGCATTTCTTTACAAACTACAATGCTTCACTTATTTCACAAAAATCTATAAAAAGGTTTTTTTGTTAGTTAAAAGGGAAGAACAAAGAAAGAATAAATAGGGGCCAATAACTGTCTCCAAAGAAAAACTTACAAACAGTTGTTAACTCAGAGGCCAATTACTGCACTTTAGTACGTTATATCATACCAGTTATTGGCCCTCATGAATTTTACATTTATGATAAATTTGAGGTTAGAAAACTAACGGAAAAATAAATTTTAATTATTGGGAAATATAGCGAAAACTTCATTTTTCTTATAAATACAATAGATCTATATTATCAGTTCAATCATTTACGTACCGGTCTTAACGAATAGCTAAAAATACGAATTCTTTCCATGCAGTGGCGTAAATATAATTTTAGCCCCCCCCCCCGCCGCAAGGTCCGCAAGGATAATTTTGAGGCCCCTTAGTATTTCATGATATATATTAAAGTTTAAAGAAACTGCACTTTATACTACATTGCATTTTTAAATATGTGGTAGTAGGTACTTCTATAACAAAACAAATATACTGGATAGTAGAAATTTCGCTTATTCAGACTTTTCTAATTATATGGCTATTTTATTTCATATCTGTAAACGACTGTGGGGCCCCCAAATCCTTCGGGCCCCCCGCACTGCGGGCTTTTGTGTCCACTATTTACGCCACTGTTTCCATGGCACAAATTAGAACACCAGAATTATCGCCTTCCGCTTTTAACATAACTGATGGCAGTATTACCAATGTAACCATAAAATATTCTAGAATATTAATACCTCTATCAAAAATTAAATTATAATTTCTAGGGTTAGCAATATTGAATTTTATGCGAAAAGGCTAATTACTACTACGACTATATCGTTTACCCTTTTCAAAAATACGTTTTCATTGCATGTGTTTCCCTGATTTATATTTCTTATAATTATTTTCATTTATAAGTCTATTTTATTGCTTTCTTTAACCATTTTCTTTCTGTTGTCTAAAAATCTGTGTTCCATACAGTCTCACAAACTTGAAATCAAGGGAATGAGAAGATTTTTGATTATTGTAGACTCAAATGCCAAATAAATAAGCAATCCCCCATATTTTGGGATCTAAAAGGCCCAAAACACTCTCGAGTCTATTTCGTCAATTGTATCAGCATCACATTCACATACAAATAAATGGTTCTGTTATGTCACAGTATAAAAACTTTATGGAATCAGTAGGTTCAATGGGGTAAAAATTCTGTTAGGTATTACTCGACTGCGCACTGAACAAAATTCATTAAACAGTGCCGACAACTGTTCTGTTAAATGTTGCAAAAACTTTACTAGCGATTGGTACGCCTATGCAAGCTGCGCGTGGTGACAATGCGCAGTAAAAATTTTGGACACAAACATCAAAGACTCCTACAACAAGTTAAATTACTGATTCCGTAAGGTTTTTATGGTATACTGTGGTTATGTGGATTTTCTGCTTCTTTTCGAATTGAAACAGTAATATTTCTATTCAAAACGGCTATTAATTAGGGTAATTTCGGAAGAGATGAACCACATTTTTTTTTTAAATAGCAAAATATATTACATGAGATTGTAATACGAAGTCAACACAAACTAAATAGTAAACGTCATCTTCGTCATCAGACGACGAAGCAGTAGAGCACTTAGCTTGTTTCTTTTTGGCTTTTCTTTTACCGTTTTGGCGATTTGGTGTGTCTGGCTTTAAAACCCTGTGTATTTTTTATTAACTTTAACCACATTTTTTCTTTTTTCAATATGTTCAGGTAATGTAAGAAGCTCAGCAAATTGTCTACCTCGTTTTCGAACTTTGTCAACTTGTGTCTGGTTGACCGGCACTGGAGCAATTTCGTTTAACAATGTTCCAGGTGTCAATTCTAAATCATCTTCTGACTCTTCTGATGAATTTTGCCATGGCTCAGGATCCAAATATCTTGAACAAGTAGGCTGGCTTATACTGTCCGGAGTGTAATTATCCCTGTCAGGTGTAGTAGGAGTATTCTCTTCAGTATTAAAGAAGGCGTAATCTGGTATTGCTTCTTGGTTAAATGGAATGATTCCCGTTGCGCTAAAACCAGACGTTGCATTTTAAACCGTTGCTCCTTTTGTCCAAGCCTCACATAATAAAGCACCAAATTGTAAACGGGATAATTTTTTTGGAAAGATTGGCTTTTAAAAAGTTGTTACAAGCAGAGTAAAAAATAATTTGAGAGACTTGAACACAGACCGATCTAGTGGTTGTAGAAAATGCGTAGTATGTGCAGGTAAGCACAGTAATATTATGTCATTATAATCAGCATATTCCAACATCTCCACTAGATTGCAGTGGGATGTATGCCCATCCAAAATCATTAGGACTTTACCAGCTGGTTTGCGAGGGACAAAATGGCTTTTCAACCACACAAAGAAAATATCTGTGTTCACGTAAGCTGATTTCTCAGACATATGAATTACTGATCCAGGGGCATTCCTTGACACCACTCTATTTTTTTATTTTTTCCCTTGAAAAGACAAAAGGGTGAAAGGAATACTCCTTCCCCACTGCAGCACGTTATGACACTGATTGTTTCACCCTTTTCTCCTGAGGCGAGAACAGGGACGTTTTTGGATCCTTTTATTGCTATCACCTGACCAGGTTTAGTGTTTAATTGTAGGCCTGTTTTGTCTACGTTGAATATGTTGCCAGGTTTCTCAAATAAATTATGTATACCTAAGATTTCTTCTACTAAATTGAAGTATTGATTTACTACTTCCTTGTTCATTGCAGACGCTCTAACTAGCAACACACCTTCTGACTTTCTAATACTCAAGTCCGAGACAGAAACAACAGCCAATCGTAACCTGCCTTTTTCGTTTCGTTGTTGAAACAATGCTTAATATTCATTTGTTCTGCCATATGCCTTACAGAATCTCTAAAAGGAGCAAAACCATGTTTCTGTAATTTCTTTATATGTTTCAGCATTTTCCTGTCATTTTCCTCCTCTAGCGTGCAAGATGGCCCCAACGAATCTATTTTGGCGAGATGGCCGGCTCGTCTTCTTCTAATAAAAGTGGCTTTTGGAACGCCAAAATGTTTACACGCAGCATCTTTTCACTTTCAATCGCTTCATTGCTTTTTTTAGCCGTTATTCCGTCCAGTTTTCCCTTAGTTTTGTATTAATTCTTATGTATTTGGTTGGCATCATCATTGCTGAAAATAATAATTTTAGATGAACCAAGGAATGTAACTACAATGAAGAGTATATGGAGAACAATAGTGGTTTATCACTCCCGCCTATAAGTGGTTGAAGTATCCCGTTTTTAGGAGTTAGATGGACCATTTTTGAATTTACCACCGTTTATAACCAGCTGAATTATTTGGGGTTAGAAATATTCTATAACTCCCATTCAATCATATAATATTAAAAAGCATCGAGAAAAGCAAGTACAACGCTTTAAATAGCTTCGTCAAGTAATTCAAGAAAAAATTTGAGACTAGGAATAAACTTATATTGCAAATTACTTACTTTTTAAGATTTAATTCTACCAAAAAGCACTACACCGTACAACGCTGTACCATAACTAAAAGGTATAACGTTCCGTAGATGACCTCTGCTGCATACTTTACAAAATAAGCCACTGGTCCATCTCAATCGGCGTTTCATCACTTATAATAGATAGATAAGGGAGTCAATTGCAGGTGGGTCATTCAAGACTTTGTCTTTATAATTTAGATCTCTTCCATACATAAGGTACCTCAAATGCCACACGTAACCTCTTCAGCTGAAAAAGGCACTTATGTTACTTCAGTATTACCAATTTTGTCTCAAGCTCTTTATGTAGTACTAATGTCTTTCATAGTCATAACAGTCCTTCTAAACACTTTTTTATATTTTTTGTCTGTAAAAACAATTTCTAATATAAATTTCTTTATTGTCGAAAATTTTAACAAACTATCTTTCGTAAGATTATTATGCATCAATTAAACTGTAATACGTTGTCAACCAGATATGAGCCGCTCGACAGAACTATAGACGACTTGACTTTTGAACTTTAGTGACTTTTGAGGTTTAGTCTTTCTACTAGAATATTTAGTTTGTTTTTGTGTATTTTTGTAGTCCTAACGACCAAACGTCGAGGACACAGTTACTGTACTCACCAGCCTATGAACTATGCCAAGCGTTTTGCTTCAAATGTTACTAACGAAACTACATCAAAAAGCTAACGGATTTTGTACTTTATTCAAAAATTTGCATTTTTCAAGATGAAGAGTGTACATTGGGCATCTTTAGTTAGATGTTTATTATACAGTGTCTATCATTCTATAAATATGGTCCAATTACAATATACCCACCAGAAAGACAGATATAGAGTGGGACAAGAACACTGTAAATCTAGAAACCTCTATCGTTTTGGATATTCTGATTTAACAAAAACAGGTACTATCGCGGCAAAAAAAACCGGGGCACGCTTGTCTGACGATACGTTGGTTTTAACGAAATTTCTCTCTTTTACATCAGACTTTAAGGTGGGTTTGTCAGTTCAATTAATAAGGTACTTATTTACATAATAGTTTCACTTAAACTGAAAGACAGATTTACAAGGGGTAACTTTAAAACCTGTGTGGTGCCCCGCTTTTTCTTGCCGTGATAGTACTTATTTGACGCTATCTAAGATCTACCAACGTTAACATGCAATGTCAAAATTGTTAAAGCACATATCTTATTCTCTCTGTGGGAAAAACTTTCTAGGGCTTTCAGACAGAACCTCATTAAATGTATAAGTTACTCAAATCTAACTTACACAATTTAATCATCAAATTTTACCTTCAGGCTTTACATATCTTTTTGGCAATTATTTCCGTTTTTTGTTCAGATTTTTTATCATCTCTGTGTTCCACATTTCAAAATTATACAAATGGTTTTATTATGCTGTCTTCGTGAGCATGGTGAATAACAAATCCTTTTCTACAAATTTTACCAATTTCTTAAAATCTTATAATTTTCTAATTAACAGTTGTTCTTTTGGATGACATTTCGACAATTAAACAGATGGTTGTCACATAAAACGAATTGGTTGAACTGTATACAAAACATTTTGTAGACCCCTTTGCTTAAGGCATCGGGGTATCAAACAAAAGAATAAGTGCTTTTTTATAATTTAATTTTTCCATTTATTTCTTTGTAAAACAATGATGAGAAGAGCTCTAGACTTACTGTGTGAGAGAGGATCTGTCAGTTAAACAGGAGAAAACATTTTTGGTACCATCTCTTAGGAAAAGGTAACTGCTTGCAATGACAGGAGGAGGTTAAGTATGCAGGAGTAATTCTAGATAGTAAATTAACGTTTAAATTTCACTTGGAAGCAATAGCAATACGTAGAATAACGTTTCATAAAAGCTCTGGTCTTTTTCTCCACGATGAGCTATCCAGTAAATATATGATAATGGTTTTAACTATTATTCTGTACTCAGTTCTCGTATGATGACCTAGAACATTGATAAAGAACTGCAGAATTAATTTAGAAGGAGTGCAGCAATTCGCTTGCTTAAAAGTACTATTACTTGTCAGTCATGGAAGCTTTACTCGATCTGATCTCTCTTCACCTAGTGGTTAAGACAAGAATACTAGGCCTGGAATAACAGCTCAAACTAAACTCTGGAAAACAAAAGGACATAACATCTTTAGTTATCTGTAAATAAACACCCTGCAGCTAGTGTAGTGTGAAATAGGATAACAACCTTTGCCATTATTGCATTAATGAAAATTAGAAACGTGTTTGTGTTAGAATGGTACGACAATATAGTCACTGACAGACTAATAATTTTGGGTCTTGAGGTAGATTAACACAGTAAAGTAAATACGCGCAGTTGGACATGCTAATGTAGCAGTAAACCAGGAATCCGATCATCTGGCAAAATATGAGAGAAAACAGCCTTTTGCAGGACTGGAACTGGCCTGTGGAATTGTACATAAGCCAGCAAAGTAAGATGTCAAAATACTACATAAGCAATGTCATCAAGAACTTTGGGAAAAGATTCTGAAGCAGAGACAGTTGTTTTTCTAGACGGCCCTTCGAAAAAAGTGGTAGATAACCTACTTACTAGATTGCAAAACAGCAAATTACTGATAAAGAAGCATCTTTTCAATGTGGGAATTACACTAAAATCAGTATACAGAGACTTCAAAAGTTATTTTGTACAACACTTCACTGTTAAATAAGCTTGTTCTTTCAAGAGAACTCTCAAATTTTTTTTACATGATTGACTACAGAGAAAAACTAGAAAAAAGATGCTAATTTAGACTTAATATATGTTAAGTCGAGTAAAATTTGAATAAAATGAATAGTAAACAATGTTAAGTCCTTCAAAATCGTAGCTTAAGTGCCTTTGGCTTGCGACTTAACGTAATATTATTATCTTTAAGCTAAGATGAACTGGATTCATCAATAAGTTAATAAACTCTTGTGTTACAGAATCACCACCGTTACGATTGAGTTAACAAATTTTTGTCTTTGTAAGATGCATCAGTTTGACGAAAGTTGATTTTAAAGCTTGTCTGGATTTTTGATGACTTCTTGTTTTCTACTTAGCATTATCTGACACTTCTATTTGCTATGGTAAACTATTTTGTTTAATGTTTCTTCAAAAGTTCCCAGTAGTTAAAATTAGGGTATGTTTTTGGCATATTTTGGGTTTATTTTTAATAAACGGTATATCAAGCTTACGTGATAAACTGGATTTGGTTAAAAAAAGTTCCTTATACTGATTTCTTGTTACAGTTGTCAGTGAAATAGCAACGTTCTCCCTACCTTTAAAATACATGTTACATACTTTTTGTCAATTTTCATTCTTCGGCTTAGTTGAGCTAAATTCTTCATAAATTCCGTTATCAAGTGTGTTTTCTTTTCTTTTATGATATTCTACTGGCTGTGTTTCAAAACTACTTTTTTCTTTTTGTCTTGAGATCACAATTAAAAGAATTACATAGCGTTATAGATGCTCCGAAGCAATTTACACACCTGTAAAGTTTGTTCCAATTTTTTGTCCCCACACCTTTAGGTCATAAACGTCTAATTTTGTAATGCCCTATGGCAGAAATAAACTAAAACTAGCAAATGAAAGAATTCATTTTCGGGTGATTTAACGCCTTAACATTCTTAATTCTGGATTTAACACAGTTTGCCTCTGGAACACAGATTTAAAAAAAAAGGATGTATCTGTACTTATTTTTATCTGAAGGTCTATGCACCCATACCAGGTCCAACATTTAGGTGGCCTTGCCCATACGCATTTTGAAAAGTTGGCGCCAAAGAATATCAAAGCGACCGTCATCAGTGTGGTGTAGAGACTGCCATCGAGTTCTTCGGGATCGATTTCTGGTCAAAACCTTTATCAAACTTTCATGATTTTTTTCTCACACTAAAGGTAATAGCAAACAACAAACTGTACTTTGACTCTGTCCAATAAATCTTTCTAAATTGAAGAAATGTCTTAGGATGCTTTAGATGGTTCCCACTGTGGAATACCAGTATGCGTGATCGCATTAACCAACAAACTTTGAATTAAGTCAGCGTATTTGAATTTTATTAGCATTAAAAAATTGCCTTTGTTATTTTTTTTAAATTTGTGAAGTGAAGGTACCTAGGATTTTAATTAAGTGCGTTGAAACAAACATAGTGACATTTGTGATAGCTATTTAACTGTGTTTCTTTAAAGCAAATTTAGTGTATAAGCGTAAAGGATATACATATTGATGTATCTATACCACCAGAAATTGTCAATAAACTGGTGCAACTCTATAATAACTATCGAAGCTGTTTCACGTTTAATATGAAACAGTTAGTCTGTACAGATTTAGTTAAAATGGACATTCGTGATAACAATGTTTTGGTGATTTCCAAACCATATCGAGCCAGTTTAAAAATACTAGATACCATAGCAGAAATAGTGCGAGAATAGAAAGAAAAGGGAATCGTGATTGAAACTCAAAGTCAGTACGCAAGCCCTGTGCTGTTGGTAGCGAAGAAGACAGGAGAGTCACGTTTGGTGGTAAACTATAGAGCTTTAAATCGTCAGACCGAGAATGTGCCCTACCCAATTCCTACCATCGAAGAGCAATTTGAGAATTTAAGTGGCAGCAAGATTTTCACAACCCTAGATCTAGCACATGTTTACTTGCAAATTCCACTGACAGAAGGACCAAAAGAGAAGACAGCATTCATCACATCGGATGAAACTGATCAATTCGAACGAATGATTTTTGGTCTTACAAACGCTTCATATGAATTCTGCCGATTAATGAATACTGTGTTGGGACTATTGAAAAACAAAATTTGTGTATGTTACCTAGATTGAACAGAAATGCTGAGTAAATTGGAGCTTGTGCTTCAGACTTTTGAGACAACGAAACTCATATTAAAACTAAAGAAATGTATGTTTGGGTTACCCCAAGCTGAATATTTGGGCTATGTGGTGTCGGGAAAAGGAATAGCCCCTGGCAAGGCAAAATAGAGGCGATCAAGACATTTCCAAGACCCAAGAATGTCCATGAAGTAAGACGATTCCTAGGGATGACAGCGTACTTCAGAAGATTTACACTATGCAGTAAGAGCACGACTTTTGAGTGATTTAACAAAGAAGACAGTGATGTTCCAATGGAACGAAGAGCAGAAGAAGGCGTTCAGAGATCTACGGGACACATTATGTAAAGAACCGATACTTAAATTGTACAACCCAAGAGCTATATTGACACAATTACATTGTAATGTCAGTGCTATAGAATTAGCAGGGATACTGCTGCAAGGAAAAAATAAAAAAGACTTATATTTCGAAGAAAACCTCTGAAATTAAAGCCAGATATCATTCGACAAAATTAGAGTTAATGGCAGTACTATGGTGTATACAAAGACTTCATAATTTCCTGATAGGATTAAAATTCATGGTGTATACAGACTACCAGGCAATTGTATATTTGAACTCAGCAAGAACAGAGAATGCACATAATATAGAGATGGTTCAATTTATAGCAAGAGTATGACATGCAAATAAAGCATAGAAAAGGAGAGAAAATGACACATGGGGATGCTATGTCAAGAGAACCAGTGCAAAATCCATCAGACATTATGGAATACATACATGAGAGATTGGATGTTTTACAAACCATACCCGAAGAAGAGTATATCATTATGATTCAATATAGTGATAAAGAGTTGAAAAACTTAATTGATATATTGAAAAAGGATGAAGAAGATCGATTGGCAAAAGATAAAAACCTGTACGTTATACCGAAATCGATGAGAAAAAGTATTGTGGTGAGCCATCACGATCGATTTGGACATTTTAGTGTAGATCGAACAGTAAGTAAAATCAAAGAAAAATATTGGTTCCCTAGAATAAAACAATATGTTCGAAGATACATAGCAGCTTGTGCAGAGTGTTTCTTGAATAAAACCCCAGGAGGCCAAAGACCAGGAGAATTACATCCTCCTGAGCCACCGAACAGACCATTCGAGAAGTCCATCCTGATCCTTTGTGAAGAGTGAACAAGGAAATATGTACGTACTGGTAATAATTGATGCTCTAACTAAGTTTGTGAGATTGTATCCAGTAGAAAGCAGAAAACCCATGAGAACTTGAAGTACTTCCAGGATTACATTAATAACTATGGAGTGCCAAAGCAAATAGTTACTGATAGAGGTAGCTGTTTCACCGCAGAAGAATGGGCAGAATACTGTGAGGGTTTGGCAATAAAGCATACCTTGACATCGACACGATGGCCACAAGCAAATGGATAAGTGGAGTGAGTAATGCGAACACTAGTTCCAGTTATAATGCACTCGATGGAACAAGAGTAGACGTGGGATGAGAAGATTACAGAGGTTGAAAGAAACCTGAATGCGGCAGTAAATAGATCTACTAACATAAGTTCATTTGAAAGCTTATATGGGTATCTACCTAAATTTGAAAACGGAAAGTTTCAGATAGCCATTGAAACTGAGCATGAAAAATGGAGACCTCCGAAAGCAACCCAAGAAGAGATAAGACAAAGAATAAAAGAACAGCAGAAGAAATATAACAGTCGATATGATAAGAGAAGATATAAAGGAGTAAAGGAGTAAAATATGCTGTAGGTGATATAGTGATGATGAGAGCAAACACAATCCAAGTATAAAGGACCGTAAATTGTGGTATAGGTGATGTCATGTGATACCTATCGAATATCGAGCACTGACGGAGCGGAAGGACGACACTATATGACCACTGTCAATGCGTTGCAATTAAAACTGTAAAAATTGTGAAGAAATTGAAAGCGAACAAGAGGTGTCCAAAGGAAGACTGAAGAGGAGGAACAGAGAGAGAAGAACAGAGTGAAGTGCGCGGTACGGGATGTGAGAAAGGGCAATCCGAAACGATAAGTGAAAGTGAAGTGATGGAAAATTACAAGAATAACATTAAACCCAAGTCAGGAAGGCGGATTAAGCAACCAAGATATTTGGACGATTATGAGACCGGATTAGATTAATTAATATTTATATATGTAATTAGATAATAAGTGTTTATATGTAAAAGTCGAGGACGATTTAGTTGCCAGAATAACTAAATGTTAAAAACACACAACTTTGTTATATTAGTTACCAGATTGAAGTTGGGGGATTATAAATTTAAATACTTTAAGTTGGTAGGAACTGTTTTTCCATAGTGACAACCTTCACGATGGGCGTGGCAGTAAAGGAATAATACCAGAAGTGTCAAGACGTAAAACGTTTGTAATTGCTTGCTAGTGGCGGCTGGTGACCTAACTTCAGGTGGTGCCAAAACCACGTGTTCGTCGCTTGATTGGTTTGTTTTTGAATAATTTGACAATTTTAACCAATCAAGCAACGATCACGTGGTTTTGGCACCAACTGAAGTTAGGTCGCCAGCCGTCAGTGTTGTTTACATTTTCATGTTCAATAATATTGATGTTAATTGTTTATGTAGTTTGTACACGAATTTAATAAAGCTAGTAGTGATAATATTTATTGTTGTTGTGTATTGTTTGGACAATTTACAAAAACAAAAATTATCTATCCAATGAACTAGTTAAGTCAGCAGTGTTTGGGTATAATTCTTGAGTGGAACTTAGGAATAATAAAATTAGAACGATTTGTTGAAGCCTTTGCAAAGTCAGTTTATTCCAGTTAATCAACATAAAACTGTTTCAAAGGCACGAAACATATGCAATCAATATACATAAGAGATACATCAATAGCAACGGTCTATAATTGGAATCACCAATTTGTAGAATTATAAAAAGATGTTACAAAAGAAAGTTGTACACAAAAACCGCAACCTTTGGGCTATTTTTACTTGAACATTCTAACGAAAGTTGAAACAGGACTTACACAACAGTATAAATAGTGCAGGTACTAGAGATAATCTTGTTTGCAAAATATGCAATGTGTGACTCATTTCTGGGAATTCAATATTCATAATGCAATTTGTTAATGTTGCTCATATCTTATACACCAAATTACTTACACTGCCTGTATTAAAATGCAGCTATTTGGTCAAATTACTATTGGTGATTCCTGTGATATAAATGATATATTACAGACGGAAAGACAGCCATTACAGAAAAGACTTTCTCAACATGGAAGTTCGGTTTCTAAATATTTACCATCGACCAAACAGAAGAATTTAGCCGAATGTGTTGCCATTCTTTATGGGCTACCTGTCTTATTACAATTGGCTTACAATTGACTTGGCACGCTTTGGTACAAACAAACAAAAGTAAAAACTAAAATTGTTTGGGTATTATCATTTTTTATTTCTTTAGATAAGGAATCTGCCGAATTAAGACCTCTGTATGTACTTCTCATTGAGCAAAAGCTAAAAATGATTAGCTGTTTTTCAGCATTGTATTACGCTCAATGATTTAAATTTGGAAAGCTAAACATCTCTGATTCTCTTTAGCAAAAAATATTATCAGAATTGATAGCAACTACCAAAGACTACACAAAAATTGTTAACTCTTTAAGAAGTATGGTTTTTATTTATTTCGTTTCAATTTATTGTACAGAAACACTTTTTAGTTCCATTTTCATTGTGTATTTGGGTGAAGAATATTTTTTTCAGACTTAGATGTGATCATGATATAGTGCAACAATAAATAAAATAAATTATTAAATCAATTAGTGCTTTTTGTACAAAATTCCTGTTTTGCTTTTTGTACAAAAAGCACTTACATTAAAAAATAAATTATGTACAATCCTAAATTAAATCACTTTTCCTACAAATTTTTTCTAAGGTCTTGCTGTAGTTGAACCAGCTGCTCCTGGATAATAAGCAGAATATGCTAGATTTTGTGAATCACTTCCTGAATTCCACACTCTGGAATAAGGTCCTCCCGAGTTCGCTGGTTCCCATCCGGGTTCGTAAGAGCTTGGTGGGGCTGTCGATGGAGCTGGTGCTCCGTACATAGGTGCTGGTTCTGGAGCTGGCATCATGCTCATGGGCATTCCCATACCTACAAGTATCGATTATAAAAGAGTCATAACAATTTTATATTAGTTGTCATAATTATCATCTTACCAGCTTTGGTAACAAGTTGATAAATAACAAAACCGAGAACGATTGCGATAGCAAGTTTGCTGAGAATCAAAGCTTTGAATGCTTTTATACCAATTAGACCAACAAATATAGGCAATATAGCTTTCATTTTGAGTTTCAGCAGGAGTAGCAGTGGTAAAAGTAGCTTCTTTTTCAATAAACCTCGACCTAATCAAAAGATTAATTAATTAATTAATTGTTTTAGAGTTAGCGATACATTCTTACCTTCGCTATCAGCAGTTACAACGTCTAAACCAATTTTAGGACTATAAACAATTTCTGTCTTATCAAAGAACATCTCAGGTAATGCTACTTTGAATTCGTGAGTTTTAATTATTCGAGCAACTCTTTTATAAATAGCTGTATCGATATTCTATAAAGATTTTTCATTTTTTAAATTTAACTTAATTTTTTAAATTTATCTTACCTTAAGTTTTCTACCAGTGCTACTATCTTTGTTTAAGATTGTATCCAAGTACGTCAAGACATTTTCTTTGACACATCCCATGTCAACACAGTTTGACAATACGGAAGACACCAAATGATCACCGGTTTTAATTTCACCCCCGATGTACGCGTTTGCGGCTGCCGCAACGGACACTATTAGAAGTGTTAACCTCCACATGATGATGATGTTAGTAAATCAATGACAAATTGTTGTTTGGGTGCGGTTATATATTGGTTTAACGGGTTAGGGGATCAAATGCGCGTTGCTTATTAATTGATACCCAAATAACACCTACATTGTTTATATGGTTTGGTTCCGCAAGTTGTTCCGGTGCAATTCTTACGCACTTTACATGCGTTAAAATTTCATTCTACATTTGTCTGAATACGGAGCTAGGTGCCTTTTGTCTATTAAAACAATTTGATGACCTTGTCCGATTAAGGCATTGAAATTTTTTATTGACACTTAAATCGTAATGGGTTTAGAAATGGAAATTGTTTTATTGACCTAAAGTAAAAGCTATTTGAATTGTTGCTTTTGATACAGTTTAAGTAGCTGGGAAGGAGGAAGTAAAACATGTACCATTAACAACATTTAAGTAACGTTACAAACAAAAAGTTTCGTATAACATATTCTTTACTTGAATTCTCAAAACAGCTTGTAAGTATATTTTATTTGGTTATTAAACAAAGGGAGTGTAAAATTGGGTCACATTCTTACAGGATCTTCTCCACTAACACACAAAATATTAAACACATATTTGGCATACCTTACCTTAAGTAATTTGTGGCACAGAGGTTTGTGCTGTTATGAATTATAATAAGAGTTTACACTTTTTAAATGTACTCCTTGAATAACATTGTTAAATGTATGTAATTATTAGTAATAAAATACTCGTTAGCCATAGAAACACTAATATCAGAGAAGTTAATTTCTCAACAGATTCTAAAAAGCTGTATAACCTTCAAAATTACGAAATTTTATTTATTTGTATCCGTACTAACGATTTCATGGTGTAAGAAACGACTTTCCTTAAGAATTCAAACAGCATCATCATTTTTAGTTTAGTTCATAATAATGAGTTTATAGTTGGTTTTTTAAACATTGAATTTTTGCTTTGATATAGCGTGTTTATTTGAAATTGTAGTCTAAGAGAGAGAGAGAGAGAGAGAGAGAGCCAGAATCAATTTCAATATGAAGATAAGTTAATATACACTGAGGTCCAAATGTAACGGGTAAATTAATTTTCTACGTTAATAAGCGTGTAGACGAAAAATCCTGAAACATGTCAACTTTTATATTTAAAATGACATTTTTTTTTTTTTTTTTTTTATTGTCTTAGTATTACAACCTGGTCAATTATGACCAATGAGCAATTTTATTCTAACCTAGCTTACTATTTGAAAAAACTTAAATTAAGGTATACTAATCAGTGTCCTTAATGTTCAGCTGTCTTTTAACTAAGTACACTACACCTGACGTGTACACTACCGCACCATTCTCTGCTTTTCACTGACTCTAACACTAATTCAAATTAGCTCAAAAGGTTTAAGTCTTTTGAGCCTTCTCACTAGTTGCGTGTTGTCAAGGAGCTGGATGGCGTCAACATTCACGTGCTGATGAAGTCTTTCTTCATGTTGTCTGGCAAATCTTGTGATAATTTCATCCACAGTCTCCATTTCCAGGTCTTGATGGAGGTTGCTGTTTCTAGAGTACCAAGGTGCATTTACCATACTTCTCAATACTTTATTTTGGACTCGTATAATTGTTTTATTACTTTGTTTGGTACAGCCCCAGAGCTGAATTCCGTAAGTCCAAACTGGTCTAAGTATTTGTTTGTATAACAAAATTTTATTATGCAGAGACAGAGTGGAATTCCTACCAATCAGCCAGTACATTTTTGTGTATTTTAGGTTTAGCTCTTCTTTTTTCTTTTTGACATGAAGCTTCCATCGCAGTTTTGCGTCTAGGGTCATGCCCAGATACTTAGCTTGGTTTGAGTAGGGTATTTGTTGACCATTAATGTTTACTGGTATTGGTTCTATTCTTTTGTTTGTAAAATCTACATGTACTGACTTACTTTCATTCAGCTTGATTTTCCATGTTATTGTCCATTTCTGTATTTCTTGAATAGCGGTTTGTAGTTTTTCAGTTGATTCTTCATTATTATTTCCAATTGCCATTATAGCAGTGTCATCTGCAAATGTGGCTATTGTGTTATTTTCTGGTTGTGGAATGTCACAAGTATATAGCAGGTATAGAACCGGACCTAGGACACTTCCTTGTGGCACTCTCGCTTGAATTTCTTTCAGTTCAGAATAGGCATCTTCCTGCTTTATTCTGAAGAATCTATCGGATATATATGAATGTAATATTTCTACGTACTGTTCTGGGAAATATGAGTTTAACTTGTGTATTAGCCCTTTGTGCCAAACTTTGTCAAATGCCTGGGCCACATCCAAAAAGACTGTAGAACAAACTTTTTTTTCTTCGAGGCTCTTCTCAATAATACTTGTTATTCTGTGGATTTGGTCAATCGTGGAATGCTTGTTTCTGAATCCAAATTGATGTGTTGGTATTAATTTTTGTCTCTCAATAACAGGTTTCAACCTTTTGAGTAGTAATTTTTCAAATAATTTTGAAATTACTGGTAATAAGGAAATAGGCCTGTATGATGTCACTTCGTGTGGTTGCTTGCCAGGTTTTGGTATCATAATCACTTCCGCGATTTTCCACAAACTTGGCACATATCGCAGTCTGAAGGATGCATTTATTAAGTTTGTTAATTTTACTATGGCTTTCTTAGGCAGATTTCTGAGTATTTCCCCAGTTATTAAATCGAACCCTGGAGATTTCTTTGGATTGATATTATTTTTAATTTCATTGATTATTTCTTTTGGAGAGGCGAGTCGTATACTTTCTTTCTCTTGTATTGAATTTTCTGTTGTTAATTCTTCTGCTAATTCTTCGCTGTCTTGAAAGATTTTTTCTAGATGATTTCCAAACAATGCTGCTTTTTGTTAATTACTCCGTGCCCACTTTCCATTTCCCATTCTTAGTGGCGGGATTTGCAGGATCGGTCTTTTTAATCTCTTTGTTGCTTTCCAAAGAGAATAGTCTGTACAATCATCGTTGGTAAGTTCTTTCAGATATGTGTTAATAGTGTCATTTTTTAGCAATTTTATTTCTCTTTTCAATTGTTGACTAAGATTATTTAACTTTGTTTTATCTTGGGGTGATCTTGTTTGTTGCCACCTTCGTCTTTGTTTTCTTTTTTCGGTTATTATTTGTCTAATTTCTTTTGGGTAGTTATTTACTGCAGTTCTTTTTCTAAGTGTAGGAGTATTTTCCCAAGCTGTCTGCTGTATATTTCTTACAAACAACTCCACGTCTTCATCAAGTTGTTGCTCATTTTTTAATGGTACAGAAAGATTAATATTTTCTTCAAGACTCATCTTAAAGCTTTTCCAATCAGTGTGCTTGTTTACTAACATCGGGCAAGCTTCTTTCTCTATTACAGTTTGACTTAATGTTAAGATAATTGGTGAATGGTCTGAATTCATATCCCAACCTTCTTTTATTTGTATATAACTTGCAGGAATGTTCTTTACAATATAGAAATCTATCAAATCTGGTATTTTACTGTAGTCCGTCGGCCAGTATGTTGGCTTTCCAGTAGACATCACTTCGCATTTATACTCTTTTATAGCTTCATAAAGTTCTTTGCCTTTGGTCGTAGTCAATCTTGATCCCCAAGATATATGTTTAGCATTGAAATCCCCTCCAATAATAAATCTATTACCTTGTCTGTTTAGAAAATCAAGATATTGGTTTCGTTTTAGCGCATGTTTTGGTGGACAGTAAACTGCCACTACTGTTATTTGATAGTTTTTCGTTCTTACATTGACTGCAGTAGCTTGTATTTCTTCTGTTTCGTTTCCAATTTCTTCATAATGTAGGATGTTTTCTTTGATTATTATTGCACTACCCCCTTTAGCAGTGTTTTCTGGATGTATGGTGTTGTAGACCTTATAACCTTTAAATTTGATATGTGTTTGTTTTGTGAAATGTGTTTCACTTATGAGACAGATGTCAATTTTTTCTATGTCGAGGACTGCTTGTAATTCTTGCTGATGTTGTAGCAGTCCTTTAGCATTCCAGGCCATAATTCGAAGATCATTAGCCATTTTTATTTTTAGGGATGGCTCCTTGTCTGCCATATTCAAGCTCAATTAATCTTTCGTCAAAGCTTTTCATTAAACTTGCTTGTTCATTTAATTTGCTTAGAATTAGCTGCAAGTGTTGTTCGATGTCTGTAGTTTGTTTGGTGCTTTCTTTTCCTTTATCTGTCTGTATTGGCTCTTTCAATATTTGACTGTATGGTACATGATTTGTTTTTTTGTAAGAATTTAATTGTGTTGCATATTCTTTAATTTCATTTCGGACAGGTTGTTTTGGTTTTTCTACTTTCTTCATCCTGTTTGTTTTTATTTTTTGAAGTTCTTTTGCTATATTACATCCACGGTAGTTGGCTGGATGGGCCTCTCCACAATGGACACATTTTGGCTTCTCGTTTGTTGGTTTGGTACAGTTCCTAGTATGATGTTTCCCAGTGCATTTGACACATCGCGATTCTTTGGCACAGTAGCGTTGGGTATGTCCATACGCTTGGCAATTTTTACACTGCGGAATTAGTTTTGAAGCCCTAATTGGTTCTATTTGGACTCCGATGCCCAGAATATCCTTAATTTCATAAATTTTGTTAATATCTTCATCATGGCTAAACACTAACGTAAAAATGTTTAGTGGTTCCTTTGTTTTCCACTTTAATTTGTTAATTACATCTATTATTTTATAGCCTCTTTTGACCAGTTCTCTGGCTATTTTTTCTCTATTACAGTCATGGGGTAGATATTTTACTACAACTTTGATTGGCCGGTTTTGTTTATTTTCGTAGGAGTGCCACGAATAGCCATTTTCACTTGGCATTTTTGTCAGTGCTCTATAGCATTCACCATCAGGCACATTTATTTTAATGTTTCTGTTATTAATTATTTTTATTTGAAATCCTATCATAATTTCGCTCACTTCTTCATGTAGTTTTTCAAAATTTTTAACACTATCTATTATTACTGGCGGAGGTTGTTGAGTTTTCTTAGCTTTAATTTGTGTAGTTTTAGTGGCTTGTTTTGTAGGTGGGGTTAATCAAGTATCCATTCTTCTTTTCTTAGTTCCCTTTCGTTTCACTCTAATCCACCCTGTTTCTCTCGCTAGCTCTTCCTCGTCTGTCTCGTATTGTATTTTTTCTTCTTCTTTAGGTTTATTCACAATTTTTTCTAATTGCGAATATTTTCTTTGCAAATTTATTAAATCACTCTCTAACAGTTTAAATTTGTTGTAGATAGTAATTTTTTCTTGTTCAACTTTTTTCCATTCGTTGTACAATGCCTGTTCATTTTGCGATCTTGCATAATTTTTTTGAAACAATTCGTTGTTTCTTTGCATTAATTCATTTGGCGTAGCCTGTGTATGTGTGTGATTGTAGAAATCCATTTATTAGGATTTAATGCTCATATTTATTTCGTCGCGATAGCTAAACGACCAACACGGACGTTGTTATCACTCCCGACTGATGATAACGTTTTCTGTTTATAATAATATAAGAGTACACTCTAGCACGTGTTTACTGCTTGGATGTCAAACGAATACTAAAATGACATTTTCTGACGCTAAAAATTACATTTGGACCTCAGTGTAGATTTGTTATGATTGACTTTAGACACAATGAAATCAACATAGAAAGAAGGACCTTAGTGCTGTCAAGTTTTGATATTTGAGTTTTCCAGTATTGCAAGATTAGAAGTTTAATAAACTCTACGAACTCATCCAAAATCTATTGAATTAGAAAAAAGAGACTCTGATTGAAGTCTATGTCTGAATGCTTTTTGCACCTGGCCAAGCAATGTTATTACTTAGATCGTTGAAGAATCGAAGTCAAGCAGAAGCATGTTGTTTGTTTCTAGTTAAATAGTTTCTAGACTATCGATTCTGGTACATCTTTTGCAACAGCTGGATTTTGAATAACTTATGTAATGGTAGCTTTACATAAGAACCTTTTTAGTGAAAATTCAATTAAGAAATGAAGTGAAATGTTAAATAAAAGATGAAGCGACCGGGAATTTAGTGCGTCAATCTGTGGACAAAACTGTAAACACAAACTATTCCTTAGGAATAGTCAAACTAAATATTAGGGCTAAGAATTTATAACATGATAGGACCTGTTTTAACACGCTGAGACATGCAGTTATTGTAGTATATAAGTTACTTGCAATACTAAGACAGATTAGTTAGCATTGTGTGGTTAGTATAAGGGTGAATCTTTTTAGTTAAGTTTCAAAGTAAAAAGTGATATTTGTTATGGAGGGTGTTGGTGGAGGTAAGTACTTTCTATTTAAATAATATTGTTGATCAATCTTGTTGTCTGAGTAAGTTTTTGTAAGTATTTTAATTAAGCTCTCTAAAATAGTATAAAATAGTTTTCCATCTTTATTGAAACATTTCTAAAAAATTGTTAAGATTTGCTTTTTCGGTTATTCCTTGAATGTTTCTCTAAGTGAGAATGTAAATTCTAGATGCGAATACCTGCGATTCTAGCTCATAAAAATATTTCTTTCAGAGCAATCGATTATCAAAAATTGAGGTATTTATAAAAAGTGGATTTCTACGCCTCCAAATAACAAAATACAGAATATTTTTGATTGTATTAAGAATTTTTTTGAATTATCGCACTGTTCAGAAGTTGTATCCAATGGTTTGCTAAAGTTTGTTAACCTTTTTTGTTTAGATTTGAATAAGAAACCGCAAAAAGACTGTCAAAGAAACCGTCAATATTTTTTGAAAGGTGGCTTGATCACCCAAGTCAGCTACCAGGGTTTGTCACGACGCTAATTGTACCAAGTACTTCTCGCGGAAGACCACAAAAAACGTTCGAAGAAAGTTCAGTAAAAATGAAGAAACGCAGAGTGCAAAATCTAGTTGCCACAAAATCGACAAAAGAGCTCACTTCTTCTGCAGAAAAATCCGCACGACAATTACCAGGATCTACATATCAAAAAGAAATAGCTAAGTGCCTAACAGCTGACCAAGCTTTGGCCTTGCTTTCCAATCTGGATTTTTGGAAAGGAAGTATAAAATATTGCGGTCTGTGGTGAAGGTAATCCATAAATGTTATATTTGCGGTGCAACACCTCAAAGTTGGTGAAACATCTTCTCAGAAAGAAAATTTCCGTTTTGGTTTGTCCACCCTCCATTCATGCATACGAATTTTTGAATGCCTGATACACATTTCATACAGGTTGCCGTTTGAAACATGGCAAGTTAGAGGGAACGCTAATAAAGAACTTTTTGAAAGCATAAAAAAAGTTTAGGCTGAATTCAAATCTAAAATTGGTTTAATAGTGGACAAACCAAAACCTGGATATGGTAGTACAAACGATGGAAACACGGCACGAAGGTTTTTGGCCAATCCTAAACTTAGTGCTGAAATCACTGGCATTGATGAAGAACTGATAATTAACTTTTCCATAATTTTGAGAGTTTTGGCAAGTGGTATGCAATTAGACATACGTAAACTTAGTGTTCTTTTAAACAAGACTAAACAATTATATTTAAGTTCGTACAGTTGGTATTATTTGCCTAGCAGTGTACATAAATTGCTGATTCGCGGTCCGGACGTAATTGCTTCATTTGATCTTCCCATTGGGCAACTTTCAGAGGAAGCTTTAGAAGCTACACATAAAATAATCCGTCGATATCGCTTAAGCCATACAAGGAAATTGTCAAGAGAAAATTCAAATAAAGATTTACTACCTGGATTACTACTTACTTCTAATCCTGTCATATCTACTAACGGAAAAACAACTTCCACGAAACATCAACAGATGGATATTGCGGTTTAGAAATATTTACTGAGTGCAGAAACATTAAATACTTCAGACAACTTAAATACTTAAATGTTCTTGAAGACTTATTGCTCTTTATTATTTCTGCCTAGTACAATATACATATAAATAATTCGTGGGTTAATTGGTAAACACAGACCCAATATGCTAACACATATCAAAATATAATAAAAATCTTAGATAAATTTGGAGTTATGATTTTTGACCATAAAAATAAACGCACTGTGTGGCATCAAGAAATGTGATAAACTCTTTGTATCCCCGATTATCTTCTGTAAATGATATCTAACACTTTTCATGTTGGGTTCTAAAAATACTATAAAATGCCAAACAATATTTTCCGTTTATATTTGTCAATTCTAAAAAAAATCATGCAGAACTTTTAATTGCGTACCAATAAAATTGGTAGCAGGTTCGAAAATATGTATCGCGGTTTACGCATCCTGGAAGTAAATTGCCATAAATCCTGAGTTAATTTTAAATTTGTTTTGTGAATCGTGGAAATAATTAAACATACATTCTGTGCATTTGTGATCCAAACTTTATCAACTATGGAATCTAAGACGGTGCTCTAAAGGCAGTTAGCTGTAACACATTTTTGAGAAAAATCATTCACACCTGGAAAAGCCATTGCTGAAGAAATCCCAGTTCTTAGAGTACGCGACTTTAAAAAAATGTATGAAACAAAAATTAAATTCAGCATGCCTGGCATATCAAAATGTCGATCAGTAATATTTTCTGCAACATCAAAACCCAAGATTAGAGAACGTATGGGGGGTTTGCACAATGAGTTTTCTTTATATAAGATTGGTAACCAACGGCTTACTGCAGGACTTATACCAGACCTGGCATACAAGAAATTTATAAAAATTAAGGATAAAAAGCTAGAAAATATAAGATTTCTTGTTACTCATATAGACCAGACCAAGAATTCTCCAAAATTTTGAGTGACCAGTCCGCCGAGGAACCCAAAGGTGACGACGCCCTAGAATCGGATACTGGAGAATATGAGTAGAAATAAATTTTTTTATATGTTAAAGTTAATGTTCAACATGTTTATCTAATTTTAATGTTTTTTTGGTATTTATAAATATTTGCTAGTAGTATTGGTTGTAGCTACTGTTCACCTTCTTTTTTGCCATTTTAACTAATTTTAACAAAGTCTAATGCGATTTGTTAATTGATAATTTTTTACTATCGAAACAATAATAAGTACAGAGGATCTAAATGGCATATAAGTCTATATAAGTAAGGGTGGAAATTATGGTACACACACAAACAGATGATGAACGGTGGACTGGCAACTGTTGTGGTCATTTCGCAGCCTATACTTTAATTTAGACAAACTCGTAGTTATTATAGGGATTCTTCTCTTTACAGAGTTTTTTCGTGTGAAAAATCTCAAGGTCTCTGCGGCAAATTGAACTCGCGAATAATTCTAACAAAAAATCTATTGAATTTTAAAAATATGTGCCTGTCTAAAAATGTAAAATTTGAAATTTTATTGATAGTTGACACTCGACGATAGGAAGTGAACATTGTCTCAAGGCTAGAAAGCTACCTAAAGCTACAATTGATATAGCCTAATATAATTCATCTTGCTTGCACGTTTCATGCTCTTCATAGAATTTGCATTCATTTGTTACCATTTTAAGCATCTCGATAAGTTGTCGCCATCTTTTTAAAAAACGAATGGCACAAATCACGAACTTATCTACAAGTGATGAATGCCAACACTCAGTTATAGCAAAGTTACGACAAAAAAATGGTCGACCTCGAAGATCTAAGCTTGTATTTGGATGTAGCTTGAGCTTCCAGCATTATCCTGCCTTTTAAGAGTGCTCTTGGTTCAAGTGTTTAACCCGTTTGATATAAACTGCTTTATTATTTTTTTAATTTATTCTCCATGTAATATACATTACAATCGAACCGTTGAGATTGCTCACCTCACTTGATCATAACTTCATAACTTTGAATGAGCATTAGTAGTTATAATTTGGAATTATTATGAAATGTGCCAGCGTTTTTTTAGATTTATTTATGTATAGTTCCTTAAATAAACCAAAAAAACTTTTACTTACACTAGATAAACACCGACTCAGTGTTCATCGTAATCCTATTGAAACTTCTTTGAAACTTATTCACAGAACGAGCGAGAGGTTTTAATTTTGTGCGCCACAGAATCGGCCAATAAGCGCATTAAAATGGAATTTTTGGTCTTTCCATCTTTCTAAGTCTTAGAAGATAGCAAACCGAAATACACGATATCATCATATCTTTCTTTCCAAGCAGAAGGAAAGGTTCAAACAGGAAAAACTGCAAACCTACTCCGAATCGGGGTTTTTGTATTAAAAGGCAATTTTTGGGAGCCTCAGGTCATTGTTTTTACCTGGCTAAATTTGAGTTTGTCTTCACAGCATGATGAGTGAGGTGAAGCTTTTTATAAGATATTATCACCACAATGTATCTCTTTCATTTGCAATCTTGCCGTTAGGAGACTTTAGATTTACAGAGGAAACAGTTTGTAGCAAGAAAACCAAAGAAAATAGAAAAACAAAGTTTTTGTTGTATAATCTAAGACCCATTCAAAAAAATTAGTTGGTCAAAAACAAGATTTACTTTAAAAAAAAAAGAGTTACTTCAAAACTTTTTCAATAACCACTGTGAGAAACTTTTTTTAGGCACTTTATATGTGTCGAAATTGTTTTCAGGCATGCTGGTTACTACTTTATCAACGTACTCTTAAACCTTTTTATGGCAAAAGATGCTCACCAGAAATTTTTTCCGCTTAAACCGATAAGCTCTTACCGAGCAAGCAATGAATAATCTCTCCGTTTTCTATAAAAAAATCTTTGTAAAACAAACTTTAGGCAAAATCTGTTTGCTTTTTTTCTTTTTAGATCATACGGGGTTGAGCAGAAGCATCCGACCCATTTCAGAAGGGATTTCTGAACTTACAACCCTGCTTGGTTGACCTTGGAATTCACGTTGTTGTGGAGCGTCGGTCTGTGGGTGATGGTGTTGCTGTACTTAAATTATTTATTTCAACTAATTGTATTATGAGTTCGCAACGAGAATTCCTCGGGTAGTTTAATCAACGTAATAATCATCTCGGAACACCTTCAACCAGAGAACCTTCTTCTTCAAACTTTAATACCCATAAAAGAATAGTGTATTACGTCGACTAAACTAAGCGGAATTCTACTTAAAATGAATAATTTAACAACAGCGACACGATCACGTACAGACTAAAACTCCATAGCAAAGTGAATTGCAAGGTGTCAGCTGCTACATTGAACCAAGCTATAGGTTCAGATATTTCCTTTTCCAATGTGTAGTTTCTGCCCAATCCCGTATTTTACTTTTCACTGTATTCTAATCTAGTATTCCTCCTTTTTTTTATTTTTTTTTGTTCATTGAACTTTTACTGTTTTTTGATAACTTTCAAAGAAACATCTAATTCTGCAATCTTGGTCATGCAACATCACAGACTGTCTTTAATAATGTAATAGTGATGACGAGCAACAGTTAGCTTTTCTTCTACCTATGCATGTTTTGATGACTCGATCTTAAAGAACCTATTTCATAATACTTACCAGATATTGCACGTTTTCAAGAACTGACCTAATTTACGTACGTTTGGGAATTCAATAGATACATTACACTTATTTTGGCCTTGAGTAACATATAACTCGACAGGATAAAATCTAACAATTAGATTTGATAGTACACATTAATTAAAAGTTTCTTTTCTAATGAAATCGAAAACCGTGTCAAAAAATAAGAGCAAGGTTTATTTGAAATTGTTTATTGTAAACAAATGAATTTAATAAATTAATCTAACGAACAATAATTTACAAATAAATTAAACGTTTTTAAACATATGCAGAGTAAGCCATCTTCTGTGCCTCCTCTTCATTGAGAGCATTTGATGGCTGAGCATCAAAAGATCTGGCATAGTGCGTACTGTAAGCAGCATCCCAAGGTCCGTGGGCTGCTATCTGAGGATGACCATCAGCTGCAATTTTCTTACATAATTGGAAAACTGCTAATGCAATGGATACAACGAAGGAAAAGAATGAAAGTTGAAGAGCGTTCCATGCTTTCAATCCAAGGACACCCAGAGCCAATGGAATTAATGTAATGGCCTTGAGAAGGATGAAAATGAAGATTGGGATGATGATTTTCTTGAGTTTGGATTTACGGGCTGAAACTAGAATATTTTAATATTTGTTCTCTAATAGATTGAGATGTATTACCTTCTTGAACTCCATTTCCGGATTCAGAGAAACGGAATTTTAAATCAAGTTCATCTTGATCTAAATTTCTTGCTCCAACAGTTACAGAAGATCCTTCAACTGGAAATTTAAAGGTAACATCATGACTTTGCAAATATTCTTGAATATTTTCTTCTAAGCTTGCATCACTTCTGCCTGATACTTCGTTACCACGGAAGGAATTACGTGTTACTTCAACATTTTCTGTAATCTAAATCGTAACGTTTATTTTAGATTCACTTTTGATAATAAGTTACTCACTTGAAAACTATCCTTTTTAAAGAAACTATCTAAAACAGACATGAATTTGTACTTCAAACAGGCAATCGCGTCTTCGTTAGCACAAAGGGCTCTCATCTCTTCGACTGTAGTATCAAAAGCGGTGCCTTTCCAGAAGGCTGGCTTTGAAGTAGGCGTACTTGCCGCGAAGGTAACTAACACCAAAACAAAACAAACTTGAGTAAAAGCCATCCTGCTAATTGAACGAAAGACCGCAAGCAACTGATAACAATTCGAACACACCCTGGCTATTTATTCGTCGGTCATCGGAAGTGCTCTTGGAATAAAGAATTAAGCGGACGCATTTCTTAAAGCCGATTTGGAATTAAAACCATCATTGCTAAAAAGCGAACCGGAGTTCTTTGTGTTGTACATGCTTACTCGAATACTAATTGTGTTTAGTTTAGTGGAATACTTTAGTGTATCAGACGCGCTTCTTTACTACACAAAATAAAATTCTGTGTATACAGAATGAAGGACGTATTTTAATATTCAGGGCGCAAGTTTAACATTTGCGGGTATTTAGAACGATATTACTTTCAATAGCCTTTTTCATTTTTGGCAGTTTCTAATCTAATTTACTTTGAGGTGTGAAACAGTTTCTAGCCCTACTAATTGATTTTTTTATGGATACACTTAAGGTTTATGGGATACGCCGTTTATATCCGTTAATTACGCAGAAAAAAAAATTGAAAACAAAATGTATAGAAAAAAAGTTTTCATTTTTGATTCTATTTATGATAATTTGCATAAAACGAAAACAAAATCTGTTAGAAGTTTTTAAGAAATTTGTTATTCATTACAGGCTCACTTACATTAACATTATGTGTACACTTCTATTCGAGGAATTCTGTTAAGAATTATTAGAATAATTAAAATGTTTAAGTAACGTGCAAAGATGAACAGAAATGCAGGGATAGTATTGTATATTTACAGAGAGGGCAAGAAAATCAGGGACATGCAATTTTTCTAGTAAAGTGTCGATAAATTTGCTTTTATAATACATAACTATCAACTTGAACTAATAACATTATTACTACTATGGTCACCTAGATTGATTCCAATAATACTAATTAAAGGGTTAAGTGGATGAAGGAGGTAATTAACAAACTTAAACATTAGAGAAAACTGACTTCCAAGTTTTTGTCATGGAGAAGTTATTGTATATAGGTATGGATTTCTTTTTTTGGCTGAATACATTTCTAAATACGGTAAAATTAAAGTGAGATGTTAGATGTAAATAAGAAGTGAAACATAATTCCAAATTTAAAAAAAGCCATTTATCTCTTTTATCCATTGAAAGAAAAATCATTAAGTTCTCACTTTAGAATGGAATAAAAGGGCAGTTGATAGAGCTTACTGTTTTTATTATAAAATGCATAACTTAAGTACAACGCTTTTCATATAAAAGGAAATCTCAAATACGGTAGTTTTAATATAAGAGAAACATAACTTAAATACACAACTGTTATTATTAAAAACATTTTATTCACCTTTACATATTCTTGCTTTCCTGTTCGGTAATACCACTGATATTGGGGCTTTACGAATGCAAGTTGAGTTTTAAGATTGTCCAATTTTTCCTGGGAGAGTTTTCCATGTTTCTTACCAATTCTAGGTATTTCCACGTCAAGGAGATGACCACTCCGAGAATTGTGTATTCTATTAACATTTTTGAAACCATATTTACCTACACGAATCCACTTTATTCTATCGCGGAAAGGAACATTCTCGTTAAGAAATTTTTTTTCTGGTTTACAAGATTAAGTTTTGACGGTAAGTCGTCAAAATTTCGAAAATGTACAGCCGTATCAGTTACATGGTTTATCTTACTGGATTTACTGATTATTTCACGATATTCTTCAGGGAAAGCTATTGTTTCGTGTTTCCTCAAGTTCTTTTCAATTCTTCCGAAATCTCGTTCTGAATCCAGGTAACTGTGGCCTACTTCTGAAAATTTATGATCTACCATTTTCCCTATTTCCTTCAAAATTAAATAGATAGAGGCATATAACTGAAAAATTCTTGTTTTGGCCAGCACATGAATCTGTCGATATACCAAATGAGAAACGGCATTATCGTGAGATTGTAGATTATTCTCAATGAAAGTCAGCAAAGCGCTACAAACTTTGAGACTTCCCCTATTACCAACATCTCTGTCGAAGTGAAGAAATTTGCTTTTTCTCTAGTTTTTGATATAGTGTGGATGCCTAAGTTGTAAAGTCACATTTGACGTAGGTAAAAGACTTTTGATGTGGTAAGTTTCGGCTGTAAGTCTATCGTCATGTAGCATAATTCGTTGTTATTTTCTGCACTCTCTCTGTTCATAATTTGCTTTATGTTCTTTAGAACCTTTGCTACTGTCACACGTACTGCACGTATCGTTTTGAGGTTGTCCGAATGATAAATTAAATTTCTTTGCAAAAATGTTTACATATGTGCAGTACTTAACTAAATAAGTTCGACACATGTTGTCTTCTTGACACCTCTCGCGGTACAAATTGTACATTTTTGAAATATTTAGTATAGGATAAAGGTATTTTTTGTGAGGGTTGTTAGATCAACCGGAAAACTGTTGATATGACCCTTTATATATTCTCTTACCTCGTCACTTAGTTTGTGCGGCCTATTATTATGCTTCTCACATTTAGCTGGGGAAGGTACAGACACACCCTGTTTTAAAGATTTTTGCACAACTTTTTTCTTGTCAATCTGGAACATACTGCAAAAAGCTATTTTACAAACCGAAATGGAAAGATTGTCAACCTGATCAAAATAACTAAAGGGTTTTGACTTATGGAGACTTGCTGTCTTTTGTGGTCTAGCTGGAGATTCTGCAATCATGCTTTTGAACAGCTAAACGTTTTTCGCATTTACATCCAATTTGTAGTAACCCGCAAATAACTTTTTTCTTTTTTCTATGTCAACTTTATCACTACATTTCTTGTTGCATGTCTCATTGCATAACATGTTTAACTGTTTTTATTAGGTATGAATCCTGATTTGCACATTTTCTTCCTAGCTTTCTTGTCAATTGGCAGGAACAACTTCTTCTTAACTTTTTTTATTTTATTTGATTCAATACTTCCAGTTCCCTCTTCAGGAATGTGGTTTTCTACAACACCTTCCATATCGTTTTTGTAACTCTGATTTTCATGTATCTCTGTTGTAATACTGCAAGGTCTCTGCGTATATCATTCAAATGATTCTGAATTTGAATTTGAACTGGCTTCAGATGCTGAAGGGATGTAATTATCACTTTCTTCAACAGAGAAAGGCTCCTCTTCACTTAAATCCATATCTTAAAAAAATATTAACAGAGGTTATAAAAAATCATACAAAAATAGTTCAAGCATTTACCAATATCTGTATTCAGAACAGGAGCTTTAGCTTCTTGTCTCGGTTTATCTGGCCCATTAAAACCACAGTCTATAAAAGAGCAATGATAAAAATAGCTATGCAAATTGTAGTGTTGTTTCACCTACCGGTTTGATTCGAGCAGCTACTTTGGATATCGCGTGCATTATTACGATCAAGTTTGTTAATACTTTGCAGTTGATCGGCTGATTTCTGATCTAAAGCCCTCTTCACCATCAAAGCGCCTCTTGAAATCATTTTTCAAAAACATGCATTTAAAATTGGGTAAAGAAATGAATATTTCACTCTAAACAACACACCGATTTGCACAAAACTTTTAGGTTATGTTTACAGAACACATGAATTTTCGATACCGTTTACGGATAAAGGAGACAACTGCTTTGAAAAGTGGATAAAGGCGGTATCTATCGCACTTACCTCCTTCATTTGTGAATATTCACAAAAAAATGTGCACAAAATTATACCTCCTTTAGCCACCATTAACTTGATTATTTTTAAAAATATCAAAACGAAAGTCTTAAAGGAAGTTTGTCACTTACCACCTTCATTCGTATAAATAACTCAATTTTTGAAAAAATGTTAGTTACCTCCTTCATCCACTATCAGTGTTTCGAAGAAACACGTTTTCTGTACGTTAGCTTTTGTTGATTCTTATCTTCAATATCTTGAATAAC